>JBBPBX010033594.1:0-11404 GCA_038048925.1 Garcialebias charrua
GAAACTCAGACGAGGGATGCCCACTCTGAGAGCTTCAGCCTGCCTGCGCCTTTGGTCCAGCTTGGTTTGGATTCGCTCCAAAGTCTGGCCAAAAAGTCCCTCCGCTTCTATCGAGTGGTGGAGAAAAGGCACCTTTTGTCCATCCGGTAAATCCGTCAACGTCATCCACAGGTGGCGGAGCGTGATGACCACTTCCGCCATACCTCTGCCCTGAGCCACAGCAGCTGTCCCCATCATATGGAGGACAAAGTCTGTAGCTCTGCGGGCTTCGTCCAGTAATTCGGCAGCAGCTTGCTTATCCGAGGTTTCCTGCAGTTGTTGGAGTTTTTCTGCAAGGTAAGCCTGCATCATCGCTGACGCGTTCATGGCGCGTGCCACGAGTCCTTGAGCTCTGTAGCACTTCTCGAGAAGAGACGCTAAGGCTCTGCAAGCTTTGCTGGGGAGAGTCAGCTTTGTTCCTGATGATCTGGGAGCTAGGTGGGACGCTAGCGTGTCCTCGATCTGAGGTGCATTAGCTATTCCCACCTGATCCATGCCCTCCACGTCGAGGAATTGTGAGAGAGGGAGTAGCATGGGCGCTCGTGGCTGAGGCCAGGTGCGGGTCAGTTCCGTGAGGAAGTCTGGGAACACGGGCATCCTTTGCCTTGTTGCAACCTGTTGTTTTGAATAAAAATAGTTCCCCGCCAGCCTCGTGACCTGTTGGCGAGGTGGGGGTTCCGGCCAGGGGATGTTCAACGCGTCCGCTGCTCTGTGGCACAGGTCGAACAGGGCCGGGATGGAGAAGTCCGTTTCAGGGAGCGCAGGTATCGGGGTCCTGGGGAGGTCCTCTCCCGGATCCTCGATCTCGAGTTCTGGTTCCTCCGCTGAAAATTCGCCCGAGGCTGAGATGGAGATCTTGTCTTCATTCATCATGCCTCTGGTGTCGAACTCGACTGTTAGGTCCACCATGGGAGCAAGCGGGTCAGGGCTGTCGCCCCATTCGACGCGCGTGCTGTCGTGTAGAGCCATGTGTTCGAGCTCTGGGGTCGGAGTGAGGGTCTCCGTGGTGTCTGGGTCCTGTGGACCAGCTGAGCTTCCCATGGCCTTAGCCACGAGGTCCACGCGGTGCTGCGGCATCTGGCTGCAGTGTGGGCAAGTGTCGGGCGCGTCCAGAGCTTGTCTTGCATGAAATATACCCAGGCAGACTGGACAGGCCTCATGGGTGTCTGTCGCCGCGAGGGAAAATCCACAGCCACTGGGACAGACGCGCGAGGTTGGGCTCGCCGTCCCGTTGGCTTTCCTTTGAAGTTTTGTCTTTCGCTTTCCCTTCTCCGGAGGCATGTCCGAGATAAGGCGAGCGAGACCTTCCAGAATCTTTTTACTTTTTTGTTCGAGTGTCTTCTCCGTCGTATCGCTTTCGCTGGCTAGCCCGCTAAGCTTATGTTAGCCGAGGTAGCAGTTGTGGCGCAGTTATAACGCCGTTGAGCGAAGCAACCTGTGGAGAGAGGAGAGAAAACTTTGAGGTTATAGAAATGTGCTGGGCTAGCTTTCGCTAGTCCAGTAGTACGCAGGGAAAAATTCTCTGTGCGCTCTATGTAGGGAGCGAGCTCACCTCAAGTTGAGCGATGGAGCAGCAGAGAAGTCCCGCGAAGAGAGGTAGTTCAGGTTTTTGCGAGGTGAAGGGCAAAAAAGAGGAAGATGGAGGGGCGTCAGTCGCCTAAGTACCTAAAGGGCGGTACCTCTGGCGCGGGGTGATGCCCCCTGCCGTAAAAGGCGTGAATGTATTCCTTCAGGTAATCGCGCGGGGCGCAATTCCCATAGCAAGTATGTTGCACCGAGAGACCGAACTGAAAGGGAACTGCACTAATACTTTGTACAATCAATATCTAAAACATGTTTAAAGTGGTTTTTAGGAACACAATCATTTAAGATGATTACAGGGAGTACTAAATTCTTATCAGTCAATAATAATAATAAATCATAAAAGCTATGCCATGTTTTTTCTAGTATATGCTTGGATTTGACAACATTTGCGAGTATGTTTGCATCGAAACAGTGGTGCAGTTTATCATTGTTGCCCTGCAGTTAGGTCCTGGATTCAACTCCCAGCTGGCCTTTCTACTGTATGTTGAGTTCTGTCTATGCATGCATATGTTTAAGTTCAGGTAGCACAATTTCCTCCCACAGCTCATAAACATGAATGATAGGTTAATACATGACTCTAAATAGTCCCTAGATGTGTGTGTTTGTATGTGTGTGTAAGGCTGTTTTTCTTTATGTGGAGAACTGGAGATACTGTAATGATAAAGCCTTGGGTATAAGTTACTCTTGGGTCCTTTTAGGTTCAAATATGTGTGACTGGTGAGCCAGTCAGATTTTCAGAAGCACCTTGTTCCTAGGTTTGCACAAGGTAATTTACTCTAAAGATTTAGCGTACCCCTGAGCCGTTTAGAGTTACCGGTACTTGCTTACCAGACGGGCAGTGCAGGTAGTGAAGGGACAAAAAGCAAAGATACAGAAAGTGGGCCATGTTGAACTCTAGTCTAAGGCTAACCCAGACTAATGTTTCACAAAATGTTTCTGGCTTACTAGATTTCACACCAATGACAAACAGAAAACTTAGCGCAAAATTCTTTATAAATTCCCTTTGGTTTATGATAATGTGAGAAGGAAAGAAAATACATAAAATTTGATGTTTTGCTGAGTCAGTCTGTCAGAACGCCTGACACAAACAATCAACACCTAATTGCTGACTCAAAACTTTAAACATTTTCCCTTAGATAACTAAACTGAGCTAAAGCTCTTCTAAAACATGTTTAATCACCTTGATAAACTGTGCCTCAAAACGGAAAGACCTACGTCAGGGTTTGGTGCAATGAATAACTCAGAACTCGACACCAAGTCAAGAGACTTGCAAAGAAATCACATTACCGTAAACACCGGTGTATAATACGCACTTTTATTGCTCATTTGAATGTCCTGCGTATTATACACCGAAGCGTATTATCTACAGATTTTTTCCCATATTTTTAGACCCATTTTTGGCTCTGATTCGCTGTTTTTCATTTTGGCCTAAAAATGGTGCAGTACCAGTTTCGGCCGCTATGGGCGCTAATGCACCCTGTAGTCTGTTTACCTGCAGACTGTACCTGGAGGCGTATCCTGGCGCCATCTAGTGGCCATAAAAAAGACTGTCACGGCAGCGCGTATTATACACCGAAGCGTATTATCTACCGATTTTTCTGATTTATTTCCAAATATTGGCCAAAGCGTATTATACACCGGAGCGTATTATACGCCGGTGTTTATGGTAATCAAGAATGTCACAAGGCTCAGGTTACACTGTGAATGAACAACTGCCACAGAGCAAACTGATCTGACCCAATAAAACTACGTAGAAACATCTGGTGATCTTTGATCACTGAGTTACAGTGGTGCTTGAAACTTTGTGAAGCCTTAAGAATTTTTCATAATGCTGCATAAATATGACCTAAAACATCATCAGATGTTCACACAAGTCCTAAAAGCAGATAAAGAGAACCCAGTTAAACAAATGAGACACAATATTATACTTGGTCATTAGTCTCTTGGCCGGCTCTTGGCGTAGCAGGTCGCTTCTCTTTCTGCTCCTCTCCTGCCCTAAAGTTTTCCTCCTCCCTGCTTTTGCATTTTTATCTCGTCTGCAACTCTTCAGTGCTCACTCGAAAATTTGGAAATGGATTTAATTGCGTGGGCTGTCTCCTCTATCGATAATTTTTTTTCCACGAAGCGCTCCGGACCAGGAGAACCGGCGTGCCCCCTCGACACGCATGCGGTTGGCTACATTATGGACTCGTGGGGAGAGTGGAAGTTAATGTGCCTGACCGTTCTTTCAGTCGAGGACGTGGAAGATCTGTGGATAATTGGAATTATGGTAGCAGGTGCTCTGCTTTTTGGCTTAGGCGGAGGTTTCTGCTACTGGAAGCTGAGGAAGACTACCGCGGCGATCAACGCGCTGGCGAAACTTCCTGCTCAACAAGATTCTTTGATCCGGGCTGTGACCTCAATGAACCAGCTGTTGTTCGAGCTGAATCGCACGATGGGAACAGTGGTGGACAGCCGCGGACCTGCAGTGCGTTTTGGGACTCGTTTACAGCCGACCGGGCTACATCAGGGGGCAGACGGGGACTTGTAGCTCGGATTGAATGGAACCTCACATGATTCGGCGATTTGGACCCAGACGGCACCTGGACTTCAAGGTTGCAGTCAGGTACACTGTAGCCTGCCCTGAAAAATAAATAAAGCAACTAATCTAATCGGGACTCAAGCAACCTTGAAAAAAGGCTGATTGCAAAACTTCTCCTGGAGTCTGAAGCTGTTGTTTTTATTTGTTTGTTAGTTTGAAAGTAACCAATGGCGAGAGGGGAGTTTGTCCATTGAATCACTGCAAAGTGGGCAGGTAACGTTAGACCCACCTTCAAGAAGAGCTGGACCAATGACGTATAGGTCATTGAGCTGGGCGCACCCGTAGCACCGCTAACACACCCTAAATGGATTCTGCCGAGGAGAGACAGACAGAAGATATGCACCACCCATGGCCTTATTGAAAGATTATATGAAAGACTATTCAGTAGAGCAGGACAGATTCTCTCTCCCATAAGAGCCAGACTGGACTCAAAAAACTTTGAAAACCCACTTCTTCTGAACTTGAACAAGAAATTCTTGCTGCAATATTAAAATGTGTCAGTTCATGGGATGTTAGGACAGGAGACAAGAGCTGTTTCCAAATGTCTCAACACTCCAAGTTTTGAAAATGGTGTCAGGAAGTTAAAATGTTGTTCAGTGACCCATTAAAAGGTTGACTAGACAGTATTTTAACAAGAGTTGATGACAAACTGGAGTTGAAATGATTAGAGCCTGTTCCTTGTAGGTCTAATGTTCCTTTTTTCTGTCAGACAACTTTTTACTTACCGTAAATGTGTTTACTGCAGTTACAATGACACATTGGTTTTACTTTGTGTTAAATAAAAACGTTCAAAGGTATACAGGTCCTTCTCAAAAAAATAGCATGTTGTGATTTTCCATAATGTAATGATAAAAATGAAACTTTCATATATTTTAGATTCATTGCACACCAACTGCAATATTTCAGGTCTTTTATTGTTTTAATACTGATGATTTTGGCATACAGCTCATGAAAACCCAAAATTCCTATCTCAAGAAATTAGCATATTTCATCCGACCAATAAAAGAAAAGTGTTTTTAATACAAAAAAAAGTCAACCTTCTGAAAACCCAAAATTCCTATCTAATAAAATTAGCATATTTCATCCGACCAATAAAAGAAAAGTGTTTTTAATACAAAAAAAGTCAACCTTCAAATAATTATGTTCAGTTATGCACTCAATACTTGGTCGGGAATCCTTTTGCAGAAATGACTGCTTCAATGCAGCGTGGCATGGAGGCAATCAGCCTGTGGCACTGCTGAGGTGTTATGGAGGCCCAGGATGCTTCGATAGCGGCCTTAAGCTCATCCAGAGTGTTGGGTCTTGCGTCTCTCAACTTTCTCTTCACAATATCCCACAGATTCTCTATGGGGTTCAGGCCAGGAGAGTTGGCAGGCCAATTGAGCACAGTAATACCATGGTCAGTAAACCATTTACCAGTGTGCTGGTGAAGATTCTCAGTCGTCCAGGACATGATAAAATCAAAAAAGGCGTTCAATACAGGATCAACTGGACTTTACCAGTGGTTTTGGCACTGTGAGCAGGTGCCAGGTCATGCTGAAAAATGAAATCTTCATCTCCATAAAGCTTTTCAGCAGATGGAAGCATGAAGTGCTCCAAAATCTCCTGATAGCTAGCTGCATTGACCCTGCCCTTGATAAAACACAGTGGACCAACACCAGCAGCTGACATGGCACCCCAGACCATCACTGACTGTGGGTACTTGACACTGGACTTCTGGCATTTTGGCATTTCCTTCTCCCCAGTCTTCCTCCAGACTCTAGCCGTGTTTCCATCAAGGTTTCTAGATGCGCATTATGAAGCATCGCATCAGAAAAGCTTAATGGAAACGGCAAAATTTGAGTTAACTTCCTCTAATTCGCTCAAAAGTTGATACGCTCGCTTGAGGTGGTTTTTGGGGGCTTCGAAACAGAGCTGATGCGCAAAACGACAGATGGAAACAGATTTGCCGACTCAGTTCTGCCGTAGCGAACATTCACGTCACGTGACTGATCAGCTGTTTCCGCTCCGGACAACATGTAACATCGCTAAAACTAGTTGGCATGACAGAATAAATACAACTTGCCCGATAGCAACACGTACCTGAAATATTCTCTCCATTTTGACGAGATGTGTGGTCGGGTTCTGTTTTCAACCGCTACTTCCTGTTTACTGTAGACATGCGCAACGCTGACGTCTGACGTAATGACGCTGACGTAATGACGCTGTGCGTGGCTTGGTAGATGCGCTACAAGCCAGTAGATGGAAACACTTCTGATCCGCATTAATTTGTATTTACATTTTTGCGAGATTTCAAAAATAAGCTCAAAATTCGAAATGAAAATAGATGGAAACACGGTTTCTGGCACCTTGATTTTCGAATGACATGCAAACTTTGCTTTCATCCGAAAAAAGTACATTGGACCACTGAGCAACAGTCCAGTGCTGCTTCTCTGTAGCCCAGGTCAGGCGCTTCTGCCGCTGTTTCTGGTTCAAAAGTGGCTTGACCTGGGGAATGCGGCACCTGTATCCCATTTCCTGCACACGCCTGTGCACGGTGGCTCTGGAATCGGCCCTTCTCCACAATCTTCCTCAGGGTCCGGTCACCTCTTCTCGTTGTGCAGCGTTTTCTGCCACACTTTTCCCTTCCCACAGACTTCCCACTGAGGTGCCTTGATACAGCACTCTGGGAACAGCCTATTCGTTCAGAAATTTCTTTCTGTGTCTTACCCTCTTGCTTGAGGGTGTCAATGATGGCCTTCTGGACAGCAGTCAGGTCGGCAGTCTTACCCATGATTGCGGTTTTGAGTAATGAACCAGGCTGGGAGTTTTTAAAAGCCTCAGGAATCTTTTGCAGGTGTTTAGAGTTAATTCGTTGATTCAGATGATTAGGTTAATAGCTCGTTTAGAGAACCTTTTCATGATATGCTAATTTTTTTTGATAGGAATTTTGGGTTTTCATGAGCTGTATGCCAAGATCATCAGTATTAAAACAATAAAAGACCTGAAATATTTCAGCTGGCGTGCAATGAATCTAAAATACATTAAAGTTTCATTTTTATCATTACATTATGGAAAATAATTACCTTTATCACAGTATGCTAATTTTTTTATAAGGACCTGTAATCATTCCTCTTTCTTGTTTTGCTTAATGGTATTTAACTCTGCATGTCATCCCTGAAATAATGACACAGAATCACAAGTCTAAGTGTGAACTGTGTCACAGAGTAACACAATAAAAACATATCTGCAGCATTGTTCATTAATGGCTCAACACTATTCATGACATGTATTACACAACGGCTCAGTGGTTAGCACTTTCGCCTCACAGCAAGAAGGTCCTGTGTTCAATCCCCTGGTGTCTTTCTGTGTGGAGTTTGCATGTTCTTCTCGTGCATGCGTGGGTTTTCACTGGATACTCTGATTTCCTCCCACAGAAAAAAAAACATGCATGTTAGGCAGCCTTCAGGCCTAGGCCTCCCTTGCAAAAGAGATCTGTGATCTCAGTGGGATTTGTCTGGATAAATAAAGGTTAATTTAAAAAAAGTATACCGTACAGGCAGGCACGCTTATGTAGATCATTGCATTAGGCAATACATTCAGCAAGTACTTAATACTTTAAGTATTTTTTATAGTAAATACTTATTTACTTTTACTTAAGTAAAAACATTAATGTGGTACTTCTACTTTTACTAGAGTACATTTTTGTCTGTTTATTTGTACTTTTACTGAAGTACAGTGTTTGAGTACTTTCTCCACCACTGGTCATTTCTTTATTGAGGAAAATGATCCAATATCACTTATTTGTGAGTGGCAAAAGTATGAGAACATCTAGGATTATCAGTTAATTTGAAGGTGAAATTAGAGTCAAGCGTTTTCAATCAATGGGATGATGATCAGGTGTGAGTGGGCACCCTGTTTGATTTAAAGAACAGGGATCTATCAAAGTCTGCTCTTCACAACATGTTTGTGGAAGTGTATCAGGGCAGGGACAAAGAAGATTTCTGAGGAGCTCAGAAAAAGAGTTGTTGATGATCATCAGGCTGGAAAAGGTTACAAATCCATCTGTAAAGAGTTTGGACTCCAACAATCCACAGTCAGACAGATTGTGTACAAATGGAAAAACTTCAAGACCATTGGTACCCTCCCCTGGAGTGGTGGACCAACAAAGTTCACTCCAAAAGCAAGGTGTGGAATTAGTCAGGGAGGTCACAACGGACCCCAGGGTAACTTCTAACAACTGAAGGCCTCTCTCACATTGGCTAATGTTGTTGTTGTTGTTGTTGTTTTTTCCTTTTATAGATGGCCTCCCTTCTCAACTTACAGCCATCCTCTCACACCGAATTTTTTTTAATATATATTTTTTTCATTTATTCATTTTTTTTTAATAGAGAGAAAGGAAAGACAGAAAGTAAGACAACAAAACACAACAATTATCCACAAAAAAGCACAAGGCAAACACACCCAACCTCCGTCTGCAATCCTGCAAAGTACATGACAGAACACAGCAATACATGTATAAAGACCAATAACATTTATGACCTTGCAGTAGATTTCCATAAATATACATACCCATACCTACAAATATATATACAGAATAAATACATATACAATCATATTCAGTCATATACCCATCTACATATCTGCATATACAGTACATCCCTGCATCCATTTGTGTGCATGCATAAGTGAAAAATGTTCCTCTAATTATGGCAAGCCCTTTTAACATTAAATCGGATTCAGGGCACTTCAATTCCAGATATCTGAAATTGAATTATGACTAGTCATAATAGCTATTTAAGATATCTTGAATTACATTCTGACTAGTCAAAATTCCTATTTGAGATATCTCTAATTACATTCTGACTAGTCAAAATGACGTCAGATTTTCCATTGAGTTGAATGGAGGCTTCAATTTAAGATATCTTGAAATGAATTTTGACTAGTCGTAAATACAATTCTAGATATCTCTAATTTAATTTTGACTAGTCATAATTAGCTTTCAAGATATCTCGATCTTAGTTCTGACTAGTCATAATTACAATTACAGATATCTTTAATTACGTCATCATTTAAGATATCTTAAATGTATTTATGACTAGTCAAAATGTATTTATGACTAGTCAAAATGTAATTCAAGATATCTTAAATAACTAATATGACTAGTCATAAATCAATTTCAGATATCTAGAACTGTATTTATGACTAGTCAAAATTCCTTTTAAGATATCTTTAAATGAATTCAAGATATCTTAAATATTTTATCATGTGGACGGCGTTTCTATTTAAGATATCTGGAATTCACATTTTGACTAGTCAGAATGACGTACGAGATATCTTGAATTATCATTTTGACTAGTCAAATATGTCACAGTTTTACGCAGGCGGAAATAGGTCTGCTAAATCTTGTCAGGAGGACCCATCAGGTCTGTCCAACACACGCCTGTGTTTTTAACAGAAACAGACACTTCCTTTGTGCACTAAAGAGAAATGTCTCTCTTTTCAACATCTTGTTTAATTTGCCAGCAGCCTTTTTTTTTTTGCTGGTGAGGAGGAACTCGCAGCGTTGATCTCATGATATTTCTTCCATGAAGAAAACATCCACAGCTATCATGGTAAGAAAAAAAACGTAGCTTAGCTTAGCGAGCTAACCGCTAGCTTCAGCTGCAACGAGTAACAAATGAACAGCGTAAAAAAGCCTAATTTAATGTAATAAATTATTTGGAATATTTGAGACAGATGGTATAAAAATGTATATTGTATTTTTTACGAGGTTCCATTAGTGCCAAAAATATGTTTATGCATCTATAAAGTGTGTATATAGCGTGCTGTGTGTGTGTGTGTGTGTTTGTTCATATATATATATAATTTATATATATATATACGGTATGTATGTAAGTGATGTGTTAAGTGAATCAATCAATTATACAATCTATTATTTTTTTAAGCTAAATATGTTATAAGAAGTATTAATTTATATATATGTGCTAAAAACAGTTATGATCTATTTTAGATCTCACTGGGTGTGAAAAAGAAAAGGCTGATTTGTTGGATTATACCAGCACCAGCTGCCTAACTGGTCCTCCTGCTCTGGCCTGCACAAGAGATTTACAAAGATGTCACAGACCAAGAACAAAGGTAAATAAAATAAAATAAGAGTGGAACACATTCTTTTCTGTTATATAATTTAGTATATGATGATTATGATTCTCATAATAACAATAATTGTAATAAATTTCCCACCTGTATATTATTAGTGCCATGTGAAATTTGTCATAATTTCAACATTACTTGTGCCAAATATATTTTTATCTCCTAACTTGTTTGGAATAGTTTGTTTTTGTAGGTAATGAAAAAAATGCAGGCTCAACCACTATCAATTAGTAGTACATGTATTTGGAAGTTATGTAAAAATCGTAACTCTCACAAATCTGACTCACAGTGTCCTACCAAATTGCTCACTGTCCCTTCATATTTTTAAAAGTTTATTTGACATATTTTTATGTTGTAAGGTGATCCATCCTGAACCTGCCAGCGAGGTGGTGCGAAAGCCCAGAACTGTGGGGAAAAGATGTCTGCACTCCACGCTTTACAGAGCTTACACAGGTATAACCAGGGGCGGCTCCAGAGATATTTTTCTGCAGGTGCTAAGGGGGGGCTAAGCATTTTACTGAGGATGCTATGAAGGATAATTTGTTCTTTCAGTTCTCAAGGTCAATGTGTGTCATTCACATCACATGTGGTACATAAGGTGGAACGAAACTATGGACAGGGTCCCAGTTACATCCAACAAAAATACAAATTGTAAAGAAAAACAGTAAAAAAGATCCGAGACATGAAATAAGAAATACACTAAACTAAAAATACACTAAGCACTACTAGTATACTGTACGAAACAATGCGCCAAACAATAGCAGCACGAACATGAGTCTGTGTGAGCAGATGAGGACGAGTGAACACAGCAACATGAAACAGATCAGCAGCACATAACCAAATGGTATTACAGTGATTTGTTTTCACAGTGATAATTCAGACTAGGGGTTCATGAGTCTAACAACCTCGGGGCAAGGGCGGGGTGGCCATCGGGAGGTTCGAGAGAAATCCCGATGGGCCGCGTCATGAATGGGCCGGTAGGCGCACGGGGAAAATGATGACAGTCATTCATTATCACTGCAAGCCAGGAAATGATTTATCAAGTTGCATTAGCTAAAATGGCATAAC
>JBBPBX010033594.1:21596-33168 GCA_038048925.1 Garcialebias charrua
CTACTTTTCTATGCAAAGCCTGACCCACATTAGATGCGAGTGGACGCGTATGACTTCCAGCACTTCTTGAGCCAGCAGTTCTTTGATGAAGATTCCAACACTGTTTTGAGCTATGTTTTGACCATTCCAAAATAATTTGAACTTCTCTTTGTCGGAGTTGATGTGACGGACGCCATTTGATTTCCATCGGGTTTCTTGGACACAGCAGATGTCGCTCTTTCGTCGCTCGAGCATTTCAGCAATTTCCATGCTACGCCCAGTGAGGGATCCAACGTTGAGCGTTCCTAGTCTTGATTACCGTGGAGAGCCCGGTCCGAAATTTTCTACAGCAGCCCTTCGTTGTTGCATACTTCCCAGAGATTCTGAGCACTCCTTGACCACTTAAGGCCTGCTGGGGACTAGGGGCCGTTGTGTTGATTTGTGACGACATTGAATGTTGTTGGAGCAGAGTTTTCCATCCGGATGCCCTTCCTGACGACAACCACCAGTTATAAGCGGTGGCCCTTTTGCTCAAAAGCACGCAAGGCAGCAGTGTGGACGCAGTTTAACGTCATGCCCAGGACCATTTCTAAATGGACAGGAACATCTCATTACGTACAAAAGTGGACGTCAGCCAAATTGACTTTATCGCTGTCAAGCAACAACACCGACGGCTATTCGAAGATGTCTAAGTCATACCTGGCGAATCGTGCGTCCCTCAACATGTCTCCTTGTGGCTGACATGGTTATTGAACAGTCACGGCATGTGGCTAAACAACTGCCTCGGAAAATCAAAACGTGGAAACTGAAAAACATTGCACATCGTGAAATTTTTCAACATCTAGTCACCACACAGCTAAACCACCAAGTGCAAGCCAGTATAGATTGGAAATCGTACAAAACCGCTTTGATAAATGCTGCAATAACAGTATGCGGAAAAACTGGTACGAAGCGTCAACATGAACGAGAAACTTGGTGGTGGAACGAAAGCGTACAAAATGTGATAGCCAAAAAGAAAGCCGCGCTCAAACGATGGCAAAAATCAAAGTCTGACAAGGACCGAAAAATTTATCGCGAGAAGAACGACGCGAAGCGTCAAGTCACACTTGCTCGGACAAATCAATGCAAAGAGTGACTCGCTAAAAGCAAAGGTGAACATATGAAATCTTTGTATCGTATCGCGAAACAAGCAAAGCGGACGAAAAAGGATATTGTTGGTGCCTCGTGTATCAAAAATGACAAGGGCAATATATTACTCGGACAAGACGAAATCAAATTGCAATGGAAAGAACATTTCAATCGTCTGTTGAATGAAACAAATCCCATCAACGTTGACTTTGATGCTTCACCTGTCAAAGGTCCGATTCCAGACATCACAGCGAATGAGCTCATAGAAGCTTTGAAAGCTATGAAAGATGGCAAAGCGGCTGGACCGTCTGGGCTCACGAAAGATATCATCAAAGCATCAGGCAACGCGGGTATCCAAACACTGCTTCAAATTTGCCACAAGATCTGGACAAATTGTTCAATGCCAACTGAATGGAACTCGAGTATGACAGTACCGTTATACAAAGGCAAAGGCAATCCCTTGAACTGTTCATCATATCGGGGTATACGTCTGTTAGAACACCCCCCGAAAATCGTTGAGAAGATCATTGAGAGAAGGTTAACACATCATGCATTACAATCGGTAACTATCAGTTTGGCTTTATGGCTGGGAAATTCACCATCAATGCGATTCACATCATCCAGCAACTACAAGAGAAATATCTGACAAAAAATCAACAATTTTCACACGTTTTCGTGGACCTTGAAAAAGCTTTCGATCGAGTTTCCCGTGAAGCAATCAGCTGGAGTCTACATCGACAATACGTTCCTGAATATCTTGTTTGTCTAGTCATGGCAACGTACACAAATGCCAAGACATTCATCAGCACAACGGTTGGGAATACGGATGCGTTTGACATTGGCGTCGGCGTTCACCAAGGCTCGATACTCAGCCCACTGTTATTTATCACAGTAATGGAAGAAATCACAAAGTCGATACGCACTGGCGACATTTGGAATCTGATGTACGCAGACAATATTGTTCCAACAGCCACATCAGAACAGAGCGCGGCGCAAATGTTTGAAGAATGGAACGCTCGACTCGCCGAGCATGGGTTCAAAGTCAACATTGACAAAACAAAAACGATGAACACTGGCGAATCCGTCGAATCCACACCCACTGGTCATTGGCCCTGTTCAGTTTGCAAAACTAGTGGGGGCAGCAATTCAATCATGTGTCAACAATGCCAACAGTAGTGTCAAAAATGTTCAAAAATAAGTGGTCCATTGTCGAAAGCGACCAATTTCGTTTGTCCTAATTGCATCAATCCACGACAACAAGTACAATGCAACAATACAGTACAATTGGAGCTGTTGAGGTCGAAACAGTCAAGTCGTTTCAATATCTAGGGCAGGGGTCTGCAAACTGCGGCTCTGGAGCCACATGTGGCTCTTTGGTCCCTCCGCAGCGGCCCTTTCAAGCTTTGGACCAAAATTAACATAAAACTGAATTTTATAGGATGTTGTACCCACAACAAAAATGACTAGTTTTAGCTGTTTTTCTGTCATTTCCTTTGCAAATATGTGGACACTAGTACAAATACACAGAGTAAATTATACTCCTTTAACTTTATGCTTTTTTTTCCTTCTTTAAAGTAGGATACCGGTTCTCAATTTCTTCACAATTAAAAAAACAACAACACATACGCCTGAACTGTTCATTGTTTGTTTTACAAAAAAGATATATATTTTCTTTTACAAGAATCCAGCCTTCTGTGGTAGACTTGCAACCTGGATATGAGCACCAGTGATCCCCCACAACCCAGAAAGTAAAAAGCAAGTAAAGATAATGGATGGATGGATGGAATCCAGTAGGGGTGTAACGGTACGCTAAAATCACATTTCGGTTCGGTTCAACTACAAGGAGGGCTCGGTTCGGTTTATTTTCGGTTTATTTTCGGTACAAAAAAAAAAAAAAAGGACAAAATAAAGACTTACAAACTGTTTATTTTGAAAATATGCCAAAAATACGTTTGTACTGTACAGTATTGTACCGGTAGTAATAAATAAAAGTGACCCATTTGGATGATATTTTAAATAAACAGCACTCTACAATAAAACTATTTTAACAATAATAAAAATCTTAATAAATACAATAACAGTCAGAACAATAAGCAGCAACAGACTGTTTACAATCTAACTAATCAAGTTTTTGTCCAGTAGCATCAGTGTGGCTGTATTTGTCCTCATTACTGTACTCACAACCTCTTCTTGGTGGGACAGGTGCTGGAAAAGTTCAGAGTTCAGTTCAGTCATCACACACTTCTTAGCTGCAGGTGATCTCTGGTGGATGTCTGTCCCAGACTGGAAATAAAACACAATAAAAAAAAAAAAGTTAATAAGATTATGATTTTGAATAAAAAAGATTATTTAGATAATTTTGATTTGATGTTTATTCATTCATTTTAAAAGAACAATACAAAACAGTTTCATCAGATACAAGAATACAAGTAGGATAAAATGAAAGGAGCAGAAAGAAGATGAAATCTTATTATATCTGCCCCTTATTTCACAGTTTGTTCAAACAATGATAACCTTCAAACTACATCACAAAATGAATAACTACTTAATTTTTCTAACTGTAATACACAAACACACTAAGCTACATCATATATAGTTTTTGAGCAAGTCCTTTTTGACCTTTTTCTTAAATGTATACATTGATTTTGCATTTTTAACATCACTCTCCAGAACATTCCACAGATAATAATAATAAAAGAACAATACATTACCTATTCTTGAACGGTTGAATCTCTCACTCATCATTAGGGCAGGGCTTTGCTCCAGGGCTTGTTGACATCAGTTTTTGTTTTTTCATAAAGTTCTGAACTTTTTGAGTGATGGATGTTCATAGCGAGGATCAATAACTTTAAAGCCTGCGCATAATAACAACATTCAGACTTACATTCAGATATTTAAAAACTCACAGTTTGTGTTATTGCTCTGGACTGATATGATTTACCTGATAAAAGTAGTTTAAATGCAGCTGTTGTTAGCGCTGTTGCAAGCTGCTCGTTCACATTCCGATGACGTAGTTTCAAGCGCGTTCACGTGAGACGTGCTGTCTGCTGCAGAGCCAGTCTCTTCATGAAACAACAGTCCACACACACAGCTTTGAATGTGCGCGCCGCTCGTCTTTTAACAAGAAACGTTCCCCAAACAGGAGACCGTAGTGAGAAGCTAACGGCTAAAGGCTGCGCGAGCTGCGCGTGCTTCGCGATAATAGCTCCGTGCTGAAACGCGCCCAGGAAATTTTGTTCCGCGGCGCATATATTAACGTTCAATGAGTGAAAAAATAACCGAAACGGTATGCAGGTGGACCGAACCGAACGTGCTGTACCGAAACGGTTCGGTACACCCACTAGTACCGTTACATGCCTAGAATCTAGTCTTTTCTTTTGTCTCAAAATGGAAAAATATCAATAAATGTTAACAATCATTAGATGTCTTTAGTTTTATAATGTAACGCCTACTGGCCAGAAAACCTCCCTCTAACAAACTTAAAGTTGGCCATGGGCCACCAGTTGATAATGACAACTGCAGTGAGTTTTGCAGCTCTGGACACATTTAATCTAGTGAACAAAGAGGGAGAATTGGCTCTTTTGATCCTAAAGGTGGCAGACCCCTGATCTAGGGGATGTGTTGGACTGTACTGGAACAGCCGAAGCCGCCGTTCGGGCACGCATACGTGTGGCGTGGAATAAATGGCATCTACTCGCTTCTATACTGATGCGGCGCGACATCCCACTACTCCTACGTTCAAGACTCTATGGCTCAGTGATACGTCCCGTGCTGTTGTATGGCACAGAAACATGGCCAATGACAACAAAACTCAAACAGCAACTTCACCGAACCGACATGAAAATGCTCCGATGGATGCAACGCATTAGTCTTAAAGATCACATCCAATCGACCGAAATCCTGCGTCGAGCTGGCTTATGTGCGATTAAGGACGCATACCGGCAACACCGTTTGCGGTGGTTCGGTCATGTTAAACGAAGTGAAAACAGCGCTATACTTGCTATTGCAAACCTTGAAGTACCTGGCACCCATCCCAAAGGCCGTCCGAAAAAAACCCGGGCGCAAACGATTCAACAAGATCTGAAAGCGTTGAACCTCAATGAACTGGACACTAGGGCTGAACGATTTAGGAAAATAATCTAATTGCAATTTTTTTCTATAAATCGCAATCGCGATTTAAAACGCGATAATTTTTTTAATATCTTCAAGTATTTTTTAACAAATAGAAGCAATAAATCAATCTGTGTTATAATAAACAATGTCAGATTTATTTAAAGCAGAGATTACAATAAAGCAAACAAATCTATGCCTTTTCTTTTCACCATTTCTATTTTTTCTTGTTTCATAAACATAATAGTAAACATGTTAAGTGAACTTCCTAACTACTGTCTGAACTTCACATGACAGTTAATAAATAATATAAAAAATTAGATATAAAAAAAAATACTGTTTGAAGTTCAAACAGTTCGGTCAGTGATCCCTGTCGGCTGATACTTTGCTTACTTGAAGTTGAAGCACTGGTTGTTGTCATTCTAGCCATGCAACCATCGTAAATGTCTTTGTGGTGTTTTTTTTAAGTGTTGATAAAGATTTGTGTCACGTGACCAGTCAAATTGCAGCCTTCGCGATTAGAAAATCTCATTTTATCATATTGCGATATTATTGCAAATGCAATTAATTGTTCAGCCCTACTGGACACAACTGACCGCCTAATCTGGCATCAAAAACTTGGCGACAAAGAAGCAACGTCCCACCCCGGAATCGGGAAAACGGACGATAAACGAAGATAGATAATGATTTTTAGAAAGGGGGGAAATGGCAACAAAAAGGAAATTTATGACAAATTAAAGAGACAAATACAATCATATATAAAAAAGAACAGAACTACTTCCAAAGAAACTGATCCAAATGACGCAATTTAACCTTTTTCTTGTCATCTACCTGGATGATTGAGTTTACAACTTTTTTTATGAACCACTTTGACCTTGGGAGTCCTCAGGCTGTTTCTGTGAGTAGCAAGTTGGCCACCTGGCCTAAAACATTTGATTTTCGTACACGATGATTGATTATTTTAGATGGGTGTGCTTTCTCCTTCTTTCGACTTTTCCCTATTAAAGGTTCAGTCTGCAGTTTCTGTAGAACTGCAGCACTTAGAAAAAATTTCAACAGGCAAAGCATTCTGATCCCTCCCCCTCAGAGCCATATATGGCTCTGCTCTCCCATGGTCTGCTGAAATTCAAATTCAAGCTCTGTTTTTATTGGCTGATTCAAATTCAAGCTCTGTTTTTATTGGCTGGTTACAAACTCTGTTTTTATTGGCTGGTTAATGGCGGGTCACTTTTTCTTTTTAGAAATGCCTATTTACCACCTGGAGAAGCAAGGGGACAATATTTTTTTTAGTTTTTTTCAGAGATTACCTCTCTAACATCAGTCTAGTGACAGAGTGAAGAAATATGTTAAAAATATATTGTTAGAAAAGTTACATATAGCAGCTTTAAGGTGTCGCCACAGCAAATCATCTTTCTCCATCTCACTCTTTCCTCTGCATCCTCTGTCCTCACTCAAACTACCTCCATGTTCTCTCTACTGCATCCATTTAGGCACATGTTAAAAGCCTACTTTTGAGATTCCAACAGGAGGTTGGCTTGAGACACAGCTGTGAAGGCTACCTATGGGACAGATCTGGTTGGCAGGCCATAAGACAGACAGGGAGGGGTCTCAGATTTCAGTTTTCTAAAATCTACAAAGGGCCTAATTAGGCCAGATCAGTTTCACTGAAATTCACACCTTGCATGTGACCAAAGCATATCATTTGTGAGAGGTAAACAAAGACCCTTATGACTCTCTATTGTGAGGGGCATCTACTTTGTTGTTTAATCTGCATGTAAATCTAGGTTAAATAAAGGAGCTTCTCATGCAAATTAAAAAGCTTGAAATTCAACATTTTCCAGATTTTTTCTTCCGTTTTCCATACGATGGATCAGTTGTTAGAGCTGTCTTCTCTCTGTAACCATAGCCGTGTTTCCATCAAGGTTTCTAGGTGCGCATTTTGAAGTATCGCAGCAGAAAAGCTTAATGGAAACGGCAAAATCCGTATTTACTTTCTCAAGTTCGCCAAAAAGTTTATACGCTCGCTTGAGGTGGTTTTTGGGATGTTCGAAAATGAGCAGATGCGCACAGCGACAGATGGAAACACATTTGCCGACTCGTGCTGCCGAAGCGAACATTCACGTCACGTGACTGATCAGCTGTTTCCGCTCCGGACAACATGTAACATCGCTAAAACTAGTTTGTATGACAGAATAAATACAACTCGACCGATAGCAACACGTACCTGAAATATTCTCTCCATTTTGACGAGATGTGTGGCCAGGTTCTGTTTTCAACTGCTACTTCCTGTTTACTGTAGACATGCGCTGGACATGCGCAGTGCTGACGTCTGACGTAATGACGCTGACGTCTGACGTAATGACGCTGTGCGTGGCTTGGTAGATGCGCTTCAAGCCAGCAGATGGAAACACTTCTGCTTCGCATTAATTTGTATTTACATATTTGCGAGATTTCAAAAATTAGCTCAAAAATCGAAATGAAAATGGATGGAAACACAGCTAGAGTTTCCATCTATTTTCAATTCGAATTTTGAGCAAATTTTTGAAAATTCGCAAAAATGTAAATAAAAATTAATGCGAATCAGAAGTGTTTCCATCAACTGGCTTGAAGCGAATCCACCAGGCCACGCAAAGCGGCATTACGTCAGACGTCAGCGTTACGCATGTCTACAGTAAACAGGAAGTAGCGGTTGAAAACAGGAACCGAACCACACATCTCGGCAAAATGGAGAGAATATTTCAGGAATGTGTTGCTATCGGGCAAGTTGTATTTATTCTGTCATGCCAACTAGTTTTAGCGATGTTACAGCGGAAACAGCTGATCAGTCACATGACGTGAATGTTCGCTACGTCAGAACTGAGTCGGCAAATCTGTTTCCATCTCTCGTTTTGCGCATCAGCTCTGTTTCGAAAAACCCAAAAACCACCTCAAGCGAGCGTATCAACTTTTTTGCGAATTAGAGGAAGTTAATTCGAATCGTGCCATTTCCATTCACCTTTTCTGATGCGATACTTCAAAATGTGCATCAAGAAACCTTGATGGAAACACGGTTTGTGAGAACATTAGCTGTGTTTCCATCCATTTTCATTTCGATTTTTGAGCTAATTTTTGAAATCTCGCAAATATGTAAATACAAATTAATGCGAAGCAGAAGTGTTTCCATCTGCTGGCTTGAAGCGCATCTACCAAGCCACGCACAGCGTCATTACGTCAGACGTCAGCGTCATTACGTCAGACGTGAGCACTGCGCATGTCTACAGTAAACAGGAAGTAGCAGTTGAAAACAGAACCTGGCCACACATCTCGTCAAAATGGAGAGAATATTTCAGGTACGTGTTGCTATCGGTCGAGTTGTATTTATTCTGTCATACAAACTAGTTTTAGCGATGTTACATGTTGTCCGGAGCGGAAACAGCTGATCAGTCACGTGACGTGAATGTTCGCTTCGGCAGCACGAGTCGGCAAATGTGTTTCCATCTGTCGCTGTGCGCATCTGCTCATTTTCGAACATCCCAAAAACCACCTCAAGCGAGCGTATAAACTTTTTGGCGAACTTGAGAAAGTAAATACGGATTTTGCCGTTTCCATTAAGCTTTTCTGCTGCGATACTTCAAAATGCGCACCTAGAAACCTTGATGGAAACACGGCTAGTGTTGGATCAAATCCCAGCTGGGGGCCTTTCTGGGTGGAGTTTGCATGTTCTCTCCGTGCATGTTTGGGTTTTCTCCAAGTACTGTACTCCAGTTTCCTTCCACAGACCAAAAACATGCATGTTTTAGACTGATTGGTAACTCTAAATTGTCCCTAGATGTGAGAGAGTGAATGGTTGTTTGTCTCATTTGTTTCTATCAGTCTCTGTGATGGACTGGAAACCTGTCCCCACCCCCAAAGTGACTGCTGGACATGGGCACCAGCTACCCCCTCAATCCAGAAAGGAAGAAGTGGAAGAATGTCCTTAGAAAAAGTGAGACATGAGACTTGTTTGGCAACAAGTTCCAATAGACTTTTTTCCAAAGGCACCTCTGTCCAGGACTTAGACACCGTCTGTCCACCCCAGAGTGATTTCTGAATGAAATCAGGCGGCAAGAAGGGGCCAAAGCCAGCCCACCTCTGATGCACCTTTGTGCCACGAAGCAAAGTGTTAAAATAGACAAAACCGTCAACAAGTGCAAATGTAAGCTGGTGCGGCAGCTCAATACCGTGATGACATCTGGTCTGTGTGACCAGCCAGTTGCAGAATTAAACAACAAAAACAAATTTATTACTGAAGGAAAATGGATGATGACACAGCAACTTTGTGGTTATTAAAATACAAAAGGTGGGCACCAGACAGCAAGGGAGCGCTAAAGCGCTAATCCGCTGATAGCGGACCTAAACAATTTGTTAGCGCTATAGCGGATTGACTAACTTTTATAATTCATAAGCGGATTTGCGCTATTTTTATTTAAAATGCAGTACTGCCAACAACTAATTATCTATCAGTAAAAACAAAAAAAACTTATTTACGGGCTCTTAAATCAACCGGACGACTGCTCACGGACCACATCCGGTCAGCGCCGGATGTGGTCCGTGAAAAAAAGCGGTCCCCGCTAGAGAGAGCGTGTATAGCAGTTAGCAGCCAGTGTGTTACTCTGCAGCCTTATTGCTTGTTTTCGAAGAGTCAGACGAAGAGTTTTTAACATGGAGGGTGAACTTATGGATGTTTCTCAGCGGCCTACGCGACGCGTCAGCGCCTCATTTGCCCTGCTCAAAATGGCGGCTGGCCACAGAAGCGAGCCCACACGGACTTTACAAAAAACACGGTAAAAACAATTATTTCTTTGCTGAGAAAAAATATATTTCACAAGGGTTTCTGAGCTTAACCGTTTAACGAAATGGTCAAATCTGCTGGATTAAAAAAAGTAGTTCGCCATTTGCACATTAGCGCTTTAGAATTAGCTTCCGCTAGCTTTGCTAAGACATAAGCGCTTTTGAAATTGCGGACCTAAATAAATTAATAAGCGCTTTAGAAATAGCGGAACTAATTTTTGGATTAGCGCTGCCCAGCACTGTTAAAATAAATACAGGTACAGTACTTCGCATAAAGAGAATAGCTAAAATGAGTTAATTTGTGATGTTTTGTTAAATGAAATGAGGGAGACGTTCTTCACAAATTTAATGAGTTGCGCTCTATGCTAACTCATCTGAGTTCTGCTCCACACCTCATTTCGTTCTGTACCGTTTGCGTCATTTCTGAAAACTCACGCCTGTGCATGACGTGGCCGGCTTCATTCGATTCATGAACTGCCAGAAGTGGCACGAAGGCTAGTTTGCGTTGTTATTTTGCGGATTTGTTTCATTAAGAGCCTATTTAGTTATTTGCTTACAGATACAAACAATGAAAACACACCCAAGAAAAGAGCACATTTTACCTACATGGAAGAGGCTCTGTTATGTTCTGGGCCTGTTTTGCTGCATCCACACAGTACTGTATGTCTTGAATCTGTGCAGGGTACTTTAAACTCTCAAGAGACTATCAAGGCAGACTGAAATGGAATGTGCTGCCCAGTGTCAGAAAGCTTGGTCAGTCAGATCAGAGATCCTCTTAACTTAATAATGAACCAAAACACAGGAAAAAAACATGAATGGCTATGAACAAAACATTGGACTATGTATTCTCATGTGGCCTTCTAAACCTCTGATCAAACCTCTGTGAACATCTGGGGAAGAAGCCAAAACAATTGCTTGATTGCAACAATTGTCTCAAAAGGTTGTGCAGCAAAATATTAAATTATGAATACCATCCTTTCTGTCAATTATATCATTTTTTTATTCTGTTTAACTGCATTACAAAGCAACAACTGACTTTCATAAGTTGATTACCGGTATAATATTTATAGATTTCTTAATATTACTTTTGTAAGTTATTTCATTGACCAATCTGGGGTTTTCTTTATACAAACAACTTGGTCTATATGTGAATATTTCCTTCTTTTAGTGAATGATTAGAGTGAATCCTCTGTTACCTGCCAAAGGGATCAAAAGTTCAAAGCAGACATTTGATCTTATTTCTACCTGAGGGAGAGTCTGGTTCGTTGTCCACTTGGTCTCCATCTTTAAAGATTTTGCTCAGACTGATAGGTTTGGCCTCTCCAGATGCAGTAGTACTGCTGTTGCCATCTTCCACTGGCACAACCGTAAAGTTTGTGGGCATTGTGGTTCCTCTGTTACCCGGAAGAGACTGAGCAAGTGTGTGGAGATCAAAATTAAAAAAACAAGAGCTCCACACAGGAGGAAAAAAAAAAAAGTAGATGAGCTGAAAATAAACTGATTAAGATTCTAACAGGTGAAAGATGACGCTGTTACAGTATTTGTT
>JBBPBX010033595.1:0-33167 GCA_038048925.1 Garcialebias charrua
GTACACTTTTAGTTAAAAATTGCATTTTTTAACGTTTTTCTGTGTAAAATTGATGACTCCAGTTTATTTTAAATAAAAAGTTTAAAATAACAAACAAAATTACATTTTTCAATCCAGATAACTGCGGCAACTCAAAAGGTTTTACTGAAACTGAAATACATTCTCTTGGTGCAAAATAAAACAAAATCTGCTAACATTTTAGTGTTAACATTGCATTTATTTGTAATCTTTAAGAAGGCGTTTGAGTGAAAGACAGAAAACATTAAGCGTGGTTTAATAGTAATTGTTTTAAAAGATAGGTCTATTAAGTTAATACGGCCACGAGGGCTTAACTTACCATATGTTTCATTGCAGGTAAAACCTAAAATAAATAAAAAGGTACTGAATGAATGAAAGACTTGTTTATAGATTACTGGAATAAACCCAGGAAGCTGTTTTAGTTAAATAACTCACCGCTAAGAAAGCATTTATTTGCATACACTATAATAAATACCGTCTTATTGATTCAAACAAAATCAAAACTAAAAGATGGGAGATAACAATTATGATGAAGCTTTACAGCTGCTCACAGCAAAGCTTGAATTGTTGAGGCATAATAACATTCGCAGAAGAGAAATTTTTCAACAAGAAAAACTTAAGTTAAAACGTGAGATCAAACAAAATCAAAACAAAAAGATGGGAGATAACGATTGTGATGAAGCTTTACAGCTGCACACAGAAATACTTGAATTGTTCAGGCAAGATAACATTCGCAGAAGAGAAAATTTTCAACAAGAAAAACTTGAGTTAAAAAGTGAGATTGAGCAATTAAAAATAAAACGGCGTGCTATAAATGGTTTTGATGTTCGTCAACTCCCTGACCCGATCTGGTTAAAAACAAAACCAGAACGTGAACTACATTACCAAGAAAAGGTCAAATCCCACTCGCTGGAGCTGGAAGGGACAAGTTCATCAACTCCCTCTCCTAAAAAAGGCGAGAAGAAACATGTTTTTCAAACTAACAGACCACTTAGTGAAGATGCCCGCTGGAACAATGAGCCGGAGTGGCTCAGACAAGACCCAGAGTACATAAAACGATTTCAAAGGGGGGGCGCACGTCCTAAAGATAAGAAAGATGGTCACAAAAGTATACCATATCACAAAAGGGGGTCCGAACAGGAACCCCCAGTTCAAGGACAAGCTCCTCCTGCCCCTGCACTGCGGACTGGACAGTCCGGGAGTAGCAAAAAATCGCAGAAGTTCCAGAAAAAAGGGAACATACCTCTAAGCTCTGAGGAGATAGTGGACATAAGTTGGTTGTTTGAAAACTTGAATGATATAGAGGATGACCAAACTGGTACAATGCGTGACGTTGTCTTTGATGACTCAGAGCACATAAATTACCAGCTGTTGGAGGCAGAGAATGAACTGATAAGGCAGAAGTGCAAACGACTAAGAGAAAAACTTCTCAAAGAAGGCCTTGAGTTACAACATCGGTTTAAACAATCAATGATGAAACAGAGCGCTGTAACTGCTTTTGAAGCTCACATGCAAAACAAAACACCCTCTGAGGTGTGCCCAGGTCAAAAGGTCGTATCACAGTCGCAAAAAGTAGGCAAGGTTCACTCTCCTATAGACAGCGAGAATAAACACCGTCGTCTCAAAGGTCCTCTGACCTCAGAAGAGGCAGAGAACATGCGTCGGTTGTTAAAAGAGTTGGATAATACTAGCAAGAATGAACAAGATTTTCAAACTGACATACACCGAAATGTTGGTACCAGTTGGAACAGTGACTCAAAATGGTTTAAAGGGAGCCCCGCCCCTGAAGCACCTCAGATTGAAAAATCTGAGACAAGCAACGAACCACAAAAGGTAGGTGTTCACTCTCTAAGAGACCCACAACGGTTCAGATCGAACCAGATGGGTGAAAACCAAGGTCCATCGGTGGGTGGACTTCAAAAGAAATTGAAGGATGAGGACCTATACTCATGTAACTATGCGTCGTCCCAACAGCCACCCCCGAGCCTTGGAACTGCACCTCCCGCGCCTCGAACAGAACAGTTCGAGACAGGCAAAGAGTCACGAATGTCCCGGAATAATGGCCCAACACCTCTATGCTCGGAAGAGACAGAGGAAGTAAGTAGTTTGTCAGTAGATTTGAATGTTACTGTGCTTGACCAACCTGATACAATGAGTGGCGTTATCATTGATAATGACACTATCAACATTGACCAACCTGGAGCGATGTGTAGCACTGTCTTTCACAAAGACTCAGAGCACACAAATAACTCAGCGCACACTACTACCAACATTGCCATGGATGTTGACAGCAAACCAATTGCTGACACACAACAACATCCTGAAGGTCATGATGCTGACAGCCAACAAGATGCTGACAGTAAACAAGATTACACAGACAGAGTCACACGTGAACAGAAACGTGGGCCAAGACCTGTGAGGTTTCTGTGTAACTTTATACAAAGGGGGGTGGCTAAGAAAGCTTACCTGACCTCCCATCACACTGGAAGGTGTCCTTGAGCGTGAAGCCCTCCTGGATGGCAGTGCTGATATAACCATTATGTCGGCCAAGCTGTTCGAGGAGCTGAGGACCGCCGCTAACGGTGTTGACAGGCAAATACCCTTTGAGAAATGTGCTATTGAGCTACAGGGTCTCGCAGAGACGAGAACAACCCTAACAGCTATGGCTATGGTTCACATGCAGATTGGCGAAATGACACTACGCCACCCGGTGTACGTGTCTAAACTTGACTCATTCCCATTTTTGGTTGGCCAAGATTTTATAAACCGCTTCAACGCGATTATAGATTATGGTCGACGGAAAATGTGGAGCACAGTGAGAAAACCCCTGCCAATAAAAGTGCCTCCTAGTTGTGATACAGACTGCCTAACCGCAGGTACCGCAAAGGACACACGGGACACCTCATCCGAGGACGAGAGCCCGGTAAGTGAACCTTCAACTACAGGTGAGACAGAAGAGACCCAAAAGTTGGACCAAACTCTGGCCCAACAAGAGAACCTCCTCTGTGAGCTGACACATTCAGCACTCCCTGACCACTGCCTACCACAGGTAGTGAAAGGTGTTGAGATCCAAGGATCCCACACCGAAGACGCTGTACTGTCCTCTGGGACAGGTAATTCGGCAATCAACCAAGCTTTCAATGAAACCTTGGTTCAAGGGCATCTGAGTCCAGAAAATGACAGTCAACCAAACGCTGACAGTCACTTGGACATCATTGTTGCAGACTACGAGGACCCCTCTTCAGACAAGAAGGGGGCAAACTCACATTACCTACCACAGGTAGAGAAAGGTGTGGAGATCCAAGGACCCCACACCGAGTTTGCTGTACTGTCCTCTGGGACAGGTAATTCGGCTATCAGCCAAGCTTTCGATGAAACCTTGGTTCAGGGACATTTGTGTCTAGAACTAGTCAGAAATGACATAGTTTTTACAGACTCAAAGAGCCCCTCTTCAGTCAAGAAGTGGGAAGACACACACAACGACAGTGACCCGTCGCAGTCTGTACAATCAGACACACCTGCGACTGCGCCGACGTTGTGACACACCTGAATTACACGGAAAGAGGTAAACGTAAGAAGATACGTTGGCCAAATCCTAAACGATTCCTGTGTACCGTCTTCTCTCAGCTGCGCGAACAGCTTAAACTAAACGGTGGCATCCTAACTTGTGCCCATGGACGGACGTCCTCACCTGTGTTCGTGGTCCCCCATGACCAAAGGGGGGTGATGTTAGGCCATGCCAAAGACAAAGATTTGAATGTACACCTCAGAAACACTTTTGCTTTCGCCCAGAAAAACCTGGAAAGATCCGCTGAAGGACGTAAGGCGTACTATGACCAGAAGGCCTCTCACAATGAACTCCAAGTGGGAGACAGAGTCTGGTACTATACGTTCGCCCCAGCAACCGGGAAAGGAGGGTCCGAGACCGGAACTCTCGCCCGCAAATCATGTGCAGCTTTAGTTCAGTTAAAAACAAAGAGCTCCTAGTGATCTAAGAATGCTGGGGAAATATTTGGAATACTGTACTAGCTAGCCCTTAATCAAAGGCTCTTGTTAATAGTATGCTAATAAATACAATCATGATCAAGATAGTCATTTACAGTAGTTTGTAATAAAATAGTTATTGGTGTAAT
The DNA here is from genome assembly GCA_038048925.1 of Garcialebias charrua. Lineage (NCBI taxonomy): Eukaryota > Metazoa > Chordata > Actinopteri > Cyprinodontiformes > Rivulidae > Garcialebias > Garcialebias charrua. Next base: position 4,152 of record JBBPBX010033595.1, read on the forward strand.
AAAAACAGATTCTAGATTCTCGATGAGTGTGACACCCAAAACATGAATAAAACGTTTTAAAAAAGACAAAAGTGCTGTCTGACTACCAAAGAAATCATAGCCACGTTAATAACGTTTTTAAAAAGATAAACCGTTTGTAAATCCGTCAAGATTACAGCGAGTTAAGAGTATTTTTGTTTGTGTAAACCCCTCACCTCCATTCAGTTTCAACAGCTGCAGCTAATGTTGCTGTCTGTCGCAAGATGGCTGCCACGTGACGACGCCGGAGACTCCGCCTCAGCTTATCTAGTGTTTATTATATCTATGGAACCACCCATAGCAACAGCCCACAGACCCATCCTTGTGGTGCACCCCCCCACAGTGGTACCCCAAGGACTGCAGAAAGTTTTAAGAAAGGACTGAAGACCTTTTTATTTAAAATATTTTATAGTGTTTAAAGGTATTTTTAATCCTGCTGTTTTTTAGGTTTAATTTTTTTCATCTTTAAAATTTTTAGTCCTTTTTTAAGTCCATGTTTTATTCTATTTAGATATTTTTTATTGTAGCACTTTGAGACTGTAAAATATAAAGTGCAGCACAAATTGAATACATTATTATTATTATTATTATTATTATTATTATTATTATTATTATTATTATTATTATTATTATTATTATTACTATTATTATTAATATTATTATTATTCTGTTATCAGCTTGCAGTTCAAAAGCCTGCCTCTCTGATGGTATGGGGGTACATTGGTGCCTTTAGCATGGACAACACACTAGATAGGTACCGATAATACAGAAAATGTTTTAGAACAGCATGCGCTCCCTTCTGGATGTCTTTTTTTGGTGAAGTTCAGCTTATTCTCTTTATATTTGTGATGTTTACAGACTGTTGTTAAAAGAAGAGGGGATGCCTCACAGATGTAAATATGGTCCTCGCTCATCATTTTCAAGATTTGTTGCCATCATAAAATTCAAAGCGGCTTTTCTTTTTAAACTGACAATGTGTTTGGTTAAAAATGTAATAAGTTATTATGTTCCAATAAAAACAAAGCAAGGAAATAGATTTGCAAATCATTGCATTCTAATTGAATTTACATTTTACACAACATCAAAGCATTTCCTGATCTGGGTTGGAGTTTGATTCAAAAATGGGGTAATACGTTGATAATGTTAGGTGTCGTTTTATCAACCTGTTCATCAATTTTTTGTTTTGCATTCACACCTTTAATCTAAGTAGCAATCTTACTAGCCCTGGACATCCCTTTGTTTTTTCGTGTCTGCCCCTCACTGATGATGACTGCATTTGGAAAATGGGTGTTCTAGAGAAATGTGTGCTTCCATCCTGAAGCAGCTGCAGGGGTCTCCACTGGCAGCATCACAGAGTTACTGTCCACATCTGATTTTCTACATCGTGTCACACTTCCCCTTGCTGTAAGGGCTGATGAAGCTGTATGTGTGCCACATCATTTAAAAACAGCCTCCTCCCTTCAACGCATCTGGAAACGTGTAGAATCCGATCGCATTTGGAAAAACTAAAGGAACATATTCTTATAAACATAAATATTTATGTTCTGATCGGATTGTCTGTAAGTGTTTTGATTTTTTGTGGTTATTCTTCAATAAAATCTTGTTTATTAGTCTAACCAATACAATGGGATTTTTTTTTTTTTTAACCATGTGTTGCTCTTGCTTTCTCTTGTGCTTTCTTTCCTCCAGCCAACCTCTAATCAACACCTCTGCCTGTTTCCTCTCCTCGCCCACATTTCATCTGTTTCTTTTACTGGAAACTAAAGCACCCTCACGAAAATAAATAAACTAAAACATGAAAACCAACACTTTCGCTGATTTGTGAAAACACATGTTCGGATTGCGCTGCATCACGCATGGCTGTCAATCACCATGACAACAGGAGGCCATGGGATGGCAGCTGAGGGGAGAGGAGGTTGAGTTAAACCGATGTGTGAGGATGTGCACCCCTATTGACACCCGAGTTGAGCCTAATTCACAGGGATGCTCTGATGGAGGTTTAGTTAATTAAATACAACAGACATAGCTTTACATAAGTTAATTCTACTTTATTATGACAACATATTGTTGCTGTTAGTTTATGTTTTTTTTAGGGTGGAGGCATAAGGTGGAAGACTAAATCACTATTTTTGATCATCCAATTGATTCTACTGACAAAATTCTTGTTAAAAACATTCTTTGTTTAAAACAGGTCTCTCTTGTAAATGAGACCTTGAGGGCTCAATGAGACTAACCTGTATAAATAAAGGTTGAATGAAAGAAAGAAAAAAGCAGAAGTACAAATTTTAAACCTACTTGTGTACTTTTCTCCATCTTCAACTTCTGTATACCGTTTATCCATAGACTGGTCATGGAGGCAACCGGTCCAAGAGAGAAACCCAGACATCTCTCTCCCCAGCAACATTCTCCAGCTCCTCTTTGGGGACCTTGAGGCTTTCACAGGCCAGAGAAGATATGCAATTCCTCCATTGTTAAGTCTGTCCTGAAGTCTTTTTTTTACCGCTTGGGAGTGCCTGAAAAACCTTCAAAGGGACGCGTCCAGAAGGCATCCTTATCAAATGTCCAAATCACCTCAACCAACTTCTTTTGATGCAAAGGAGAGGCGTCTCTACTCCGAGCTCCTTGACTCAAAATCAGCAGAACTGCCACGTTAACATGGTAGAGGGGTTTGAGTACCCCAGTGATTCTGGAGGCAATGCAACAGAACAGCCCCTGGCTGGGTCTGCCACAGCAAATAGGCCTCAGGGGCGTGGTCAGACTAAGAGCGGTTCAAAATCCTTCATAGACAAACAACATGTGCATCAGGAAACCTCCCTCAGCGACGGAAAACTGGGTCCCCACCCTGGAGTCAGGCTTGAGAAGGGGAGCTTGCCAGTGCTCGCATGATGCTCAAGCCTTGGCACTTGGGGCTCAGCAAAGACTGGGTACCACAGCCACATGTGGGGTGGACCGTCATGGTCGGGTGTAATACTTGCCAGGCAACAGGCGAGGGAAGGCCTCTGGCCATCCTGATTCCTGGTGGCTCAAAGGGCATGGAATGTCACCTCTCTGGTGGCTAAGGAGCATGAGCTTGTTTGTGAGGTTGATCAATTTTAGCTTTATAGTTGGATTCACCTCTACACACAGCTTGTCCTCTGGAACCCAACTCCTGGAGAGAGGCTGAACTCTCTACTTCTCAAGAGTTGCCCAAGGAGAGAGGTGTTGGGCAGGTATGGGTTTACTCACAAGCCCCTGGCTGAATGCCTCTATGTTTGAGTTTTCCCCAGTGAACAAGTTTCTTACAGTTTTTATCTTCCAATAAACAAGGAAGACCACATGCTTAACAAGACATCTTTCTGTTTTTTCCATCCATTGCTTTGGGATGCAGGTGCAATGGTTATTGCTGTTGTTTGTGCTAATGCATCAAACAGTAGTTCAGATTACCCAGCCTTCATGGGGAGATGCTGTCTGGGGGTTCCCTTGTTCCACTAGGTGATGTCAGTGCTCAAGTAGGCAATGACAGAGTTTTCTGGAAGAGAGTGATTGGGAGGAACGACCCAGCTGAAGTGGACTTAAATGTGGTTCTATCATTGGACTTCTGTGCAAGGCTACCTGTTGATGTGAAATTAACAACATCGTAAAGGGTTTTACAATAGCAGAGGCATGAACTGCTCTGAAATGTTTGAGACTGGAGTTATTTAATCCACAATGGCCTTTGCCATGCTCAAACTGGACTTTAGCTCATCAGTTCAGTCAGAACTTATCTCCATACCTCCAAATCTGGGGTTTTCACAGAGCTAAGTACAATTTTTTTCAAGTGTTCATAACTTTTCACCGATCCTCACATGAAAATATCTGAATTCTCCCTTCACTGTCTTTCATACGTATCTGCTGCTGCCTGTGGGTGCTCGTGAGTTCACTGATGTGTGGTTTGTTGCCCACCGCAATATAAGCGAGCCGGTTCGGATGCTGTCAGTCCATTTTATGGGCGCTATCAACTGTTATCATACGCATATGTAGAGGCGAAATTGTCCAATCTACCTCCTAGCATGTTTAAAAGAACGTTATCAGCATTATGCTGGTGAAGATTCTCAGTCGTCCAGGACAATTAGTTATCAGCATTATTATCGCTGTGAGTAGGCAGCGTGTTTCCGTAAACCCGGAAGTGTAGTGGTTTTTTTTTTCAGCTTATGTAACCGTTTTCCTTAACCTAACCTTAAACCTGACCCAGAGGACCAACCCTAAACCTAACCCCCTTACCCTTGTGCCTAAACCTACCCAAGACCCTAAACCTAACGCCAGAGGCTTTACTCTAAACTTTGACACGTAGCTAAAGACGGAGCCTTCTGTCATCGCTTGTAACGGTGACAACGTACCTTTAAACCTCCTAGGAGGTAAAGGAGGGGCAATCTGACTGCTACGTATGGGGATGATAATAATTGATAGGGGCCATTTTATGGTTGATAACATCCGAAGCGGGTGTATAAGCTCTGATCTGCATCCAAAGACTGTGACAAACTCAGGCCCACAGCGGAGATATCTCCTCACATCATTAACCACCATCCATCTCCACTGCGCCCGGCACTCAGCGCCATCCTCCTGTTAACAAAACGCTTCAGCTCCTGTGGTGCGGCAGTGTCATTTTTCATGAGCATACAGCTCTACTTGAATCATCCTTTTCCTCTTCATCCGCATCTCTGCTTATTTTTTCTGCTTCACATCACCTCCGAGAGCATTCTTTTTTTCTGCAGTCTATTCAGATTTTGGATGTTTTCTGCCAACTTCACGTCCTCAAGCTTTGCTGAATTGTTCATTTCCCTGCGTCTCACAGTTTTCATCTTCCAGCAAACACGGAGGAGTGAATGTTAAACGAGACACCGTTCTGTCTTTTCCGTCTACTGCAGATAAAACCGATGAAGAGCTCGAGATGACCATGGTGTGTCACAGGCCAGAAGGTCTTGAGAAGCTGGAAGCGCAGACTAACTTCACCAAGCAGGAGCTGCAGATCCTCTATCGTGGTTTTAAGAATGTAATGTTCTGATTTCATTCCCTGATGTATTTTTTTCCAACAAAAGCAGAAAATTACTGATGAAGCTTTTTTTTCCCACAGGAATGTCCCAGTGGAGTGGTAAATGAGGAGACATTTAAACACATTTACGCACAGTTCTTCCCTCATGGAGGTATAAAAAAACTCAGTTTTCCACGTTCTCTGAGGTTCTGAACAGGAGTCTTCACGTTCGCTTGGTTGTTGTTGCAGATGCCAGCATGTACGCACATTATCTTTTCAACGCGTTTGACACCACAAACAACGGCACTATTAAGTTCAAGGTAAAAACAAATCATAAAATGACTTTTTAATCCTCTCTCTTTGCACATTCCCGCTGACTCAGCGCTCTTCCTGTTGACAGGACTTTGTGATGGGCTTATCAATTCTGCTGAGGGGCACTCTGAGGGAAAAGCTGGAGTGGACGTTTCATCTTTATGACATCAACAGAGATGGATACATAAACAGAGAGGTGGGAACGGCGTTTAAAGTATCAAGCTCGGCTCGTTGTCTCTGCAGAAGATGACTTGTGTGTTCTTCCAGGAAATGACAGAGATTGTGAGGGCCATTTATGACATGATGGGCAAGTACACCTACCCTGCAATAAAGGGCGACGTCCCCCAGCAGCACGTGGATGCCTTCTTCCAGGTTCATCTCCTGCACCTTACATTAACACAAACAGATTATGTCAACACAGATGTTGTAACTGTATAGTTCATCATACAAACTTCTCTGGGGGTTTTTTTGTGGTTTTTTTTTGTGTGTTAATGTTTATGAAGCATTCTTGTGATCCATTTATCTTCCATATGTTCTCGGAGCAATTATTGTCAGACGGTTTTTAAGTTATTTCAGCAATTTAGGTGTCAAAATGTTCAGCTCCTTCCAGAGAAGGGTGCTATGACTTTTGGTATTTGTGCAAATTTAGCTTTTTCCAATATTTAGCCTTTTCTAACTTTTTTTTTAATAGAAAGTGAATTGAGCTCATTTTACATCCTTCAGATCATTAGATCTGTTAACAACCTTTTACTGCTTCTTTCACATTTGTTCTGCTTCAGCGTCTTCCAGCTTCATTGTGCAAATTTAACCTTTTTTTTTCAGCTATGCTTTCAGCTAATTTCAGCTGTTTTGTTCTCCTTTCAGATTCTTTCATGATAACTACAACATTTTAGTACTTCTATAAACTTCTTTCTGCTCCTTTTAGATGATTTTTGCAAGTTTCAGCTTTTTCTACTATTTTAGCTACTATTTCACTGTTTTGTGCTAATTTTAGCATTTTCAGATAACTCCACATTTTTTCCATTAATTTCAACTTTTTTAAGCCTAATTCAGCACAAATGTGCTCCCTCTACTTACTTCTGGTAATTTAAGTTTCTTTCTGCCTCTGCGTTTCCCATAATGTCAGCTACTTTCAACTTATTTATGCTAATTTTAGTTATTATGCTCCTTTAAATGTTTTGATGTTGCAGCTGCTTTTTAGCTATTTTTATGCTAATTTGAGCTTTTTCGGGTACAGGTAATTCCACATTGTTCACTCATTTCAACTCTTTCTGCTTTCTTCTGGTAGTTTATGCTTCATTTGGCCTTTTTAACTACTTTTCATCTATTTTTTGCTATTTTCAGCTTTTTAAAGCTAATTTCCTTACATTGTGCTCATTTCTGCTTATTTAACCCTAATTCATCAAACGTGTCCTTTCTGCTTTCTTCTGCTAATTGAAACTGGTTCTGCTGTTTCAGCTACACTCAGCATGTTTTAGATAATTTCAGCAGTTGTTTTCTTACAAGTTCTTGTGCAATAAGCATTCACACTGCACTTTTGAAGGAAATGCAACGTATCTAGTTTTTTTTATTTATTTTACAAGTGTTTTAGGTTACATCAGTCTATTTTAAAATAATCCACAAATATTTGGTTTCAGGTCAATTCTTGTCTTTAATTGATCCCCACGGGACAGCAAACAGTTTTGCTTGTGCTTGTGTGTGTTAGCAAAATAGTTCATACACCTCTAGATGAATTTTAATGAATTTTTAAGAAAGAAGTCACTGGATATGAGCAGATTAGCTTTCGAAGACAAGTCAAAATAGCTGCCACAGCTAAGCAAGGTTAGAAAACACAATGGTTCACAACTTAAGCAGTTTCACAGATAAAATCGGTCATGGTGGAAATAAAAAAATAATCTCCAACAATTTATTTGAGGGCTTCTCATGCTGAAGCATTTTTGCTTAAAACTTTGTCAATACTTGTTTAGATCATGTGTCTGTTAGCCAAACACATCATGAACTAAAGAATAGATTTTAAATCCTTAGAACGTACTGTAATTATTGGATTTATATTTGCAACGAATCAACTTTTGGAGTATGGGAATGGTGGTACAGAGGTTGGAAAAGGTGAAGGTCACCGGTTTGACTCCCCCAGACCGACAACATCAAAATGTGGGTTGAATAGGTGAAACACCCACACCAGTCTCCACATTCATTTGCCTCACATGGGCCACTGAGCAAGGCTCTGAACCCCCACCTGCTCCCAAATCAGGTCCCTCTAGAAAACGAGTTCTTGTGACTCAAAGAGATTACCTGTATAAATAAAGGTGGATAAAATTTAAAAAAATACCTGTTCAAGATGGCCGTCATAGCTGAGTGACATTAGCCAACACAAAAATGGCTGTAACTCACTCAGTTTTACAAATTTGAGCTAAATTTGCACAAATGTTTGCTAAAATTGGACATGGTAGCTGTCATTCATAACTCAAGGGCTAATAAATGATCAAATGAGAACACTTTATTTGACAAAGTTTCTCCAAATCAGTAGTATAAATATTTGTAGGGCGGTTAGTTTCCTGAATTACTATAGGTTTACAGTTTGTGTTCATTTTTTGTGAGAACGATAGGACGTACGTTGCCTTGTATTGAATTTGTTGCAAGAGTGTGCACAAATTGTCACCGTTTTTCTTCCTCCTGCAGGTTGAGGTTGTGTCTTGTTTCTCAAGTAACTCGTTTTTAACTGGGTTGAATGAAACAAAAAGGTGCACAGATTTCTGAATCAGATTTCTAATTTGATTTAAAGTAATAATTCTACGATAATCCTCCAGATTAAAGTTAAATGGGGAAAAATAGAAACACTTCAATGAAATAATTATAAAAATATATAAAACTGACTAAGTGGTGCGTGCATTCACTTTTTTTTATTTAAAGCACCAGTGGTTATATTCCAAATCTACATGATCAGGTCCATAAGATCCTTCAAATTTAGTCTCAGAAACAGATTTATAAACAGAAACTCTCCACTATTGGACACAGCAAGCTTTGCCGCACACTACTTCAGCAGTTGATAAAATCATGTGAGATGTAGCATTAACAGTGGATATTACAACGAGCTAAAATCAGAACTAGAATGTGTCCACGGGGCTCATTTCTGCCACAAACACCTGGAGCTGCTTGCCTGTCCAATCACTCCCAACACAGCAGTATGATAAATCTATTATCTAAAGCGGGCAGTGACCTGTCCCGACCTATGACTGCAAAAAAATAAAAACTGAGTGTGAATCCCGAAAAACAAAATAATAATAACTGCCCAAATAGCGGAAACTCACACAGAACAAAACAACACACATAAGTAAATACAAGTAGGTGGACATGTTCAGGATGAGAAGAACCGATTCAACTTGCTAAGAAAAATAAAGAAATACTATAGCGTGCAATAAAATGCAAAGCGAAAAAGAAATATAATATTTACAAGGTCCAATAGAAATACAGTAAACAGCAACATGGTGGAATGTAACGCTGCCAGTAGGATGAATTATAAGTATTTCACAGGTACAGTATTGTAACAATATAGGAGTTATTAGTCAGTTTACTGACTACCTATAGTTTAGACGTGCAGCTATGAGCAGACTTTTATCTGCACAAACTGCCACCAAAGTGCGGGGTCTCAACTTTTTCAGATTAAATCAACAAATCTAACGATGTGATTAGCCAGAAATGTAATTTCACGCTTAGACTTCAATTTATGTTGGTCTACCAAAAGAATAGACCTTTTATTGAAACTATCACAAGAATTACATTAACATTTGTATCGATATTAGCTCTGATTTAATAACTATGTTGACAAGAATTCAAATTAAAACAAACAGACAATTAAAACTTAACTGTTGGCACAAAACTTGACAGATTAAATAGCTTATGAAAAGAAGAAATAGGAGGAGGAAGATGAAAGCTAAGTTAACTGAAATTAATTATTTGAAATAACCAGAGTGGCACCTTTCCCATACGGATCAGGCTGAGCCTCCGACACGTGCAGCATACAAACAACGCCTCTTTACCTGGTGACGAGACGTCTTGCGAGGTGAGGACTGAGAAGTTTGTGGACACTAACGGACTGTGTGGTCCAGTGAGCGTCCAGATGACTTCGTGCGTGTATGACTGGGTCAGACGAGCGGGAGCACGCATTCACCGGCAGGAAACAGGCCCCAATCGCACTGGTTGAACTTTCAAAGTAAAACTTCAGAAAACAAATTCTTTCAGAAATGAGTGACGAGTTACAGTAAGCTTTACTGTAACTCCAGCTGAGACGTGGGTCGTTGACACATGACCGGAACGTCTCTCGCTTTCCAGAGGAGAGAGCAGGTTGACCGTTCGTTCTCCTCGCAACACTAACTTCCAAATAGGAAGTGCCCATTATATGGGGGAGGTGGGGTCTCCCCACCTCCTGAATAACTATTGGCTGGTTATAACAAAATAAAAGATGGAAGTTTAATTCCATAGGTAGAAAGTCTCTTGACGGACAACAGGAAAACTGTTTACATAAACAGCCAGGTGGCCTGCTTGCAAGCACAAAAATGTTATGGCTAACTTCATAGACAAAACAGAGAAGGAAGCTGAACAGCTAACAGTTTACCCTGAACTGTGTCTTAGAATCAAAGCCTGCTTGCTTTTGCAGGAATAAACCAGCCGAAGGGTCAAAGTCATGCAAGTAACAGATCATCATTAAAAATGACAAAAATATACTGTAGATCAATTCTGAATTAACACACATTAAAGAGAAAGTTCAATCTGATTAATTAGTGTCCATTAATTCATAATAATTGTAAAAATATATAAGTGTCCATCTGTCTCCTTGAGGGCTTCAAGAAGGTGTAACACTTAGAGTTTCAGAGAGATGTGGAGAGGTGTACTTGAAGGTCAAGACAAAGGCCTATATCACTACAGTCCCCCTTTTTGGAAGTCATCGCCTGTCCTTGGGGATGAGTTCCAACACGAAAGGATACCACCGAATGTCTCTGACCTCTATGTAATCCAGCAAGTGGAAAAAGAAAAATCAAAAAGTTCAAAATTATACTCCCATAATGTTTTTGGAAATTCCATACTGTTCGTAGGTAATCCCATTGCGGCAAGCTTTTAATCCTTTGGAAAACATAGTCTGTTAACCCATGGAGAACTGAGTCTGTGATCCCTTGGAAAACAAAGTCTTATAATCCACAACGGTAAATCCACAACGATGGGGGTTATTGATTTCATCAGCAAGAATGAATTTAATCAGCATGTAGAGGGGATCCCTCGATTGAAGCAGAGGAGGCGGGCCTTGGATGAAGGTTGAAGACCAACGTTGGATCAGCAGGTCCCCACATCGAAGGTTGCAGGCTGGATGGCTTCCAGTCGGTGCCACCCTGGTTCAATGTGTCATGCAATTATGTGGTTTTAGGTGGGCTTATGATAGGGATTCTACATTAAGCCTTACCTATATGCACCTGGTATGTAAGCTATCATGGATTAGATCAGCTACAATTACCAATTAAGGGGTGGATCAATGCTGTAAAAATCAGAAATAGGGATCTATACCTATAGAAATGTGGAGGGCTTCTGTAACGAAGGCCTCTTCATTCAAACTATTCCTCCATTCATTATTTAGTTTAGGTTAAACTAAAAATAAAAAAATGAAACTAGTTTGGTCTAAATGTCTGTTGTCTTTTAGACGAACGACGCAAGATTTGGTAATCCCTAAAAATTTTGAAGTCTATGGCGAGACTCATCAAAATGAATAGATCTAGAATAGAAACGATCGAATCGGTTCTACCTAAATGATTGGGAGATCAGTGTAGATTATAGTACCTTAAGTAGTATTAATCTACAATGACTTTTCAAAGATTGAGATCTTTAACAAAATGAACAGCATGTTGGCATAGTTAAAATCCATTTAAGTCTTCAACTTATCAACAATCAAAACCTCTTTTGGCTGGGAGTGTTCAGAAAACAATAACAACTTCAATAACACAAAAGTAGCAATTAAGCAACTAAAAAACAACGTTTCACTACGTCAAACTCACTCTGGTCGTCAGATTCCACGTCACACACAAGAAAAACAGTTCTTAGCTTTATAACCGATGTCAATTAAATCCTGCAGATTTAAACGGTTGTTAAGGTTAGTTTTTGTTGTGGGTTTTATGCTTAGCGTTTCTAAGTTCTAGTTGGAACGGTTTCTTTTCGCAACTAGAATAGTTTAAACTGTTTAGTTTATTTACTATCCTGTGCTTGGACGACCTTCTTTTCCCATGAAGTCTGTGAGTTTGCGAGATCTTTGTCGTTTGTGGGGTTATTGAAATCTTTGTCCTTGACATGGGCATGGCCTAACATCACCCCCCTGTGGTCATGAGGGACCAAGCACACGGGTGTGGACGTCCGTCCATGGGCACGAGTTAGGATGCCATTGTTTAGTTTAAGCTGTTCGCGCAGTTTATGGGGAACCTTGTACAGGAACCTTATAGGTTTCGGCCAACGTACCTCTGTACGTTTACCTCTTTCTGCGTAATGCAGGTGTGTCACAACTGTCGGCGCCGTCGCAGGCGTGTCACTGTCGTTGTGATGTATGTCTTCCCACTTCATGAATGAAGAGGTGCTCTTTGAGTCTGTAAGAACTATGTCATCTCTGAGTAGTTCTAGATTCAAATGCTCTTGAACCAAGGTTTCATTGAAAGCTTGGATGATGGCTGAATGACCTGTCCCAGAGGACAGCACAGCGTTCTCGGTGTGTGATCCTTGGATCTCTACACCGTCCTCTACCTGTGGTAGGAAGTGTGAGTCTGCCCCCCTTTTGTTCAAGGAGGGGTCCTCAAAATTTGTAACAATGAAGTCCAAGTGACTGTCAGCGTGTTGTAGACTGTCACCTGGTGGGCTCAGATGTCCTTGAACCAAGACTTCACTGAAAGCTTGGCTGTATGCCGAATTACCTGTCCCACAGGACAGTACAGCGTCATCGGTGTGGGACTCTTGGATCTCCACACCTTCATCTACCTGTGGTAGGAAGTGGTCAGGGAGTGCTGAAGGTGTCAGCTCGCAGAGGAGGTCCTCGTGATGGGCCAGAGTCTGGACCAATTGTTGAGTCTCCTCTGTCTCACCTGTATATGAAGGATCACTTACCGGGTTTGTGGTCTCGGTTGGGGAAATCAATGTGACCTTAGCGGTACCTGTTGTTAGACAGTCAGTGTCCTGACCTTGGGGAGGCACCTTGAATGGCAGTGGACTGCTCACTGTGGCCCACATCGTCTGATTACCATAATTTATAATCGCTTCAAAGCGATTTATAAAATCTTGGCCAACCACAAATGGAGCCCGGAGTGAGTCAAGATCATACACATATACCGGGTGGTATAGTGACATCTCGCCAATCTGCATGTGAACCATGGCTATTAGGGTTGTACTCGTCTTTGCGAGGCCTTGTTGCTCACCATAAGTGTATTTCACAAAGGGTATTTGCCTGCCAACATCGTTAGCGGCGGTCCTTAGCTCCTCAAACAGTTCGGCTGACATGGTAGACACGTCTGAGCCGCTAACCAGGAGCGCTTCTTGCTCTAGGACCCCTTCCAATGTGAGTGGGAGGTAAGCTCTCTTAGCTTTACCCCTTCTTACAAAGTGACACAGAAACCGTTCAGGTTTTTCCACACGTGTCTGTGTACGTGTGACTCTGTCTGTGTAATCATCGTCGCTGTCAGCATCATGATGGCTGTCTGCCTCATGACCTTCAGGATGTGGATTCTCAGCAATTTGTTTGCTGTCAGTATTTATATCAGTGTTGACGTTATTGATGTCAACTGTGTGCACTGAGTTGCTGCAAAAGGCAGTGCTGCGCGTCGCTTCGTCAGGTTGAACAACGTCGTTTGTGTTATCATCAAGGACAACGTTACACGTTGTGTCAGCTTGGTCAACCACTGTAACATTCAAATCATTTGACAAACAACTCACAACCTCAGTCACGATCTCGCGCGGAGGCGCCGTTTCCATAATCTGGAGCATGTGTGACTCATTGCATGTCTCAAACTGTGCAGTTCGAGGGGCAGGGGCAGGAGGGCCGCCTCTCGTGGGTACATGTCGGGACAGACCACTTTTCAAAGGGTCACGGTTCCCAGACATCAACTTCTCTCGAAGTTCACCCACTGTGAGACCTAGGTGAGAACTCTTTTGGTTCGATCTGAACCATCTTGGTTCATCTAGAGAGCGAACACCTACCATTTGTGGTTCATTGCTCATCACAGGGTTTTCAACCTGAGGGGCAGGGGGTTCAGAACTCCCCGTGAACCGACCAGAGTCACTGTTCCAGCTGGAACTGATCTGTTGTTTGTTATCATGAAAAACCTGTGTCCTCTCGCACTTTGAAGGAGAGGGAACCTCTACTACTTCCTGCGAGTGGGATGTGACCTTTTGACCTGTACAAACCTCTGATGGTATCCTAGGTTGTATTTCGGCCTCAAAAACTGACGTAGCATATTGTCTTATCACTTCCATGGAATCTTTTTTGCAATCAACCTTGAAATGAACACATTTCATTTGAAAAGGCATAAGATTCATAATGAAAAGACGTTTAAACTCCATATTTTCCTCTAATCCAGGAATAGTTTTTCCCCCGGAGTAGACCGAGATTAGCCTGTCGTAGAATGACAGGGGATTTTCCCACTTATCCTGATGGACGTTCCTAGCAGCTAAGTAATTAGCATACGATGAGGCAGATTCCCCCAAAATGCGTGGAGCACGGGCAGGAATCCCAAGGCCCCCATCCATCCATCTAGGATAGATAGGAGAGGAGCCCCCCTCAGGTGGTTCACCTGTTTGAACGTCCATCTTTGTACTGATGTTCTGTGAAAAATCAAATAAAGTGGGTCTCATATCGCAGCTTGCAAATATGCAAAGTGTATGAGCTGCTCAGAAAACATCCAAGATGTTAAATGAAATAAAAATCAGTGATGTCTAGTAATTTGTCGACCTGTGACAAGGTCAAACAAAAACGGCTGTCGTTGTGAGATTTTTTGTGAAAAACCAAGACAAAAGAAGCCTCATGTGTGATATTTTAAACTTGCAGTTTAAAATAAAAATAAAAACAGACAGTTTGTTTTGCACAGAATCAATGATAAAAGTGTCAAATTTTATCAACAACAGACATGTCTGTATTAAATCTGTGTAACTGTTCTGCCATCAACATTTGATTATATGTGAAAATCAAATTAAAGTGTGCTGTGAGTACAATATTCTCAAAATGTTTCCCGTTTAAAACAGGAACAGTTACCATGTACACATTACAGGAAGACTGCGTCTTCTAATGTAACCAGCAGGGGTCACAGCGCTGGAAGTGAGTTTATCACAGCGACTGTAATTTCTCTATCTGACCGCTATAGAGGCGCTGTTATCACCAGTGAGCGCAGCCGTAGCTTTCAGCCCACACAGACATCCAACACGGATGAAAAGCATCAATCAGACAGATCTAAAGCGTAACGTGATAAGCTCTAGAACCCAGGCTCACAAAAACGAAATCATGTGAGCAAAATCGGTTGAACTGTGAAACCTTTTAAACTGCGTTTAAAAGAAATAAGGTCGGTCCTCATAAAACCGGCAAAATCGGTGTCACGTGACCTGGTCACATGGCGATCGGCAGTTTTCAGAGCAACCGGCTCTGTCCACCCACTAAAATCTCAAAAACACCGCGATTAAACAGTCTTTTCAAAGACAGTAATGGACAAACAAGCACGGAAACTCGTCTGGGACAAGCAGCTGAAGTGAAAAGTGACGAGGAGCGGGGCTTCACCCACTGCGCATGCGTCAACACATACAGCGTAATCGACCAATCACAGCGAAGACAGAACTGTAGTTCTAAAACCCAAGTGTTCATGGGAAATTGTGTCTTCCAAACCTAACGCCACCCACTAGTGACGTGCCGTTCGAGCGGTGTGTTCACGGACCTGCGGTCAGTCGAACAAAAGCGTGGAACGGTCTTTTCAACGTTCTAAAACAGTCATAAATATCGCAAAACACCGCGGTTAAGCCAGTCTTCGACGATATTACGTGCATAGAACTCAAACAACACAAATAAACTGTTAGAAATGTGTGCAAAAATGAATCTGACAACCAGAGTCTACAGAAACCAACGTTCTTGAACGCGACACACAATGGACCAATCACAGCGTTTTAAGCAGCCATCTTGTCTCTCGGTACCGTTAGCTTAGCTCGGTCCAAAGCACTGGACTCTCTTCCACAAAATAAACGTATTTTTACACCGCAGAAAATACTGTCAATGAGCTAAAACACAACCAAGCTAGCTCTCACGCCCCCAGGGGAGGCAGCACTCTAACTGTGTACAACCACGGACATTACGTCCAACGGAACCGGAACACAGTCCGGTCCAAAAGCTAAGTGGGCTTTACCCGAACCTCGGCAAACACGTTGTAACAGATTAGGTAAAATGGAGCAGCAAATTTGTGAAACAGACCTTCAACAGCAAACCGCAGATGTAACAAGATGAAGCAGTGGTGACACGGCGGTCACAAAATGAACAATGCAAGCAGCCTCGTGACACGTAATGAAACGTCTCACAAAAACAAACAAAACATTTATCACTCAGCAGCTTCAAACAGACGTTGAAATGTGAAACATCAAATAATTCTATCGGCAAAATAATCCAGACAATGCCACGATCAGCAACTCCCGGACACTCCACCAGCCAGAACTATTCTTATAAGACCAAAACCAGGATGCAAAACTAATGCCAACAACACCGTAACAAAAATAAGCTACAAAAACAACTTATCAATTTAATCTTTCAGAAGACCGTCACGAGCCACCAATAAATGTAACAATATAGGAGTTATTAGTCAGTTTACTGACTACCTATAGTTTAGACGTGCAGCTATGAGCAGACTTTTATCTGCACAAACTGCCACCAAAGTGCGGGGTCTCAACTTTTTCAGATTAAATCAACAAATCTAACGATGTGATTAGCCAGAAATGTAATTTCACGCTTAGACTTCAATTTATGTTGGTCTACCAAAAGAATAGACCTTTTATTGAAACTATCACAAGAATTACATTAACATTTGTATCGATATTAGCTCTGATTTAATAACTATGTTGACAAGAATTCAAATTAAAACAAACAGACAATTAAAACTTAACTGTTGGCACAAAACTTGACAGATTAAATAGCTTATGAAAAGAAGAAATAGGAGGAGGAAGATGAAAGCTAAGTTAACTGAAATTAATTATTTGAAATAACCAGAGTGGCACCTTTCCCATACGGATCAGGCTGAGCCTCCGACACGTGCAGCATACAAACAACGCCTCTTTACCTGGTGACGAGACGTCTTGCGAGGTGAGGACTGAGAAGTTTGTGGACACTAACGGACTGTGTGGTCCAGTGAGCGTCCAGATGACTTCGTGCGTGTATGACTGGGTCAGACGAGCGGGAGCACGCATTCACCGGCAGGAAACAGGCCCCAATCGCACTGGTTGAACTTTCAAAGTAAAACTTCAGAAAACAAATTCTTTCAGAAATGAGTGACGAGTTACAGTAAGCTTTACTGTAACTCCAGCTGAGACGTGGGTCGTTGACACATGACCGGAACGTCTCTCGCTTTCCAGAGGAGAGAGCAGGTTGACCGTTCGTTCTCCTCGCAACACTAACTTCCAAATAGGAAGTGCCCATTATATGGGGGAGGTGGGGTCTCCCCACCTCCTGAATAACTATTGGCTGGTTATAACAAAATAAAAGATGGAAGTTTAATTCCATAGGTAGAAAGTCTCTTGACGGACAACAGGAAAACTGTTTACATAAACAGCCAGGTGGCCTGCTTGCAAGCACAGAAAATGTTATGGCTAACTTCATAGACAAAACAGAGAAGGAAGCTGAACAGCTAACAGTTTACCCTGAACTGTGTCTTAGAATCAAAGCCTGCTTGCTTTTGCAGGAATAAACCAGCCGAAGGGTCAAAGTCATGCAAGTAACAGATCATCATTAAAAATGACAAAAATATACTGTAGATCAATTCTGAATTAACACACATTAAAGAGAAAGTTCAATCTGATTAATTAGTGTCCATTAATTCATAATAATTGTAAAAATATATAAGTGTCCATCTGTCGGCCTCCCAGAGTGATGCCTGGTTCTGGTTTTGTTCAAGATAACTTCAGAAAGAGTGTCACCGCTTGGAGCTGTGACACTCGAAGTGTTTTCACACCTGCCTTTTGTTTTGTCTCCGTGCTGGGACTCAGTTCTCAGCACTCACTGGGTTTTAGAGTTCTGAGGGAGAAGGGAAGACGCACGGACGTTTTTCTCCAAGCTGATGTACGTTCCGGCCAGGCACCAAAGGCCCACGTCTTCAGCAAAGGTTCAAACAGCACGTCAGCTGTGAACCCCTTCGAGTGTCACGCGGTGACACTCTTTCTGAAGTTATCTTGAACAAAACCAGAACCAGGCATCACTCTGGGAGGCCGACGCAGACTTCACGAGACCGTGGCAAGATGAAAGTGGTCGCCTGTAAAACGCAGCAGCCTGCGCGTCTGGCTTGACTAATTTACCGGAGTTGAGACAGGATCATCTTCACGAAGGTAAAAGTGTTTCATCACGGGACGGACGTCCAGCCGAAACCGAGCAGAGGGTGCTATCTCTGGTTAACATCTCAAGATAAGATTCAACCATTTCATTTCAATCTTTTATCTTTCCTCCTTAAACTCCTCCTTATGTTTATTTTCATCATGGTAAACTTTAAGTAATGTGCCAACAGAAAGGTCCAACTGTCTGTTTGTTTTAATTTGAATTCTTGTCAACGTAGTTATTAAATCAGAGCTAATATCGATACAAATGTTTTAATGTAATTCTTGTGATAGTTTCAATAAAAGGTCTATATTTTTGGTAGACCAACATAAATTGAAGTCTAAGCGTGAAATTACATTTCTTGTCTAATCACAGTAAAAACAACTTAGTATCGGAAAAAGGAAGAACTCGCTCTTTGGTGGCAGTTTGTGCAAGATTAAACTCTGCTCATAAACTGCACATCTACAATAATAGTAAATCAGTAAGTGTTTAAATACCTTACTCTACATTTATTACTATTATTAATCTATTACAGTATATTAGCTTGAATGCACACGATGCACATAATACTAGAGGGATTGTGTGACTGGTTATTGCACAGGTCGCACAGTAACAATGCGATTAATTGAATTATGAGGGTAAGGTAGTGATATAAAAATGTGACATATGGTAATTTGCATAATTTAAGGAGGGACTACTTTTTGAGGTGAATTATCTCTTTTTTAGGTTATGTACCCCCCACACCTGGACCAAATTGGCTCTAACTCATAATTTCTTAACATAAGATTAACTTAGCTTTAAACTATTGCATAAAAAGGGCAAGTAAGTAATGTTAGGCCTTTAGTTTTCTAATGTATTTAATTAAAACTCTTTTTGTTGTTTTTTTCACCCCTGCAGAAAATGGACAAGAATAAAGACGGAGTTGTGACTATGGAGGAGTTTATTATAGCCTGCCAAGAGGTATGAATTCCCGTCATTTGTGCAGAACAGGGTAGAATCAACAAATCTTTTCTATGATTCCATCCCCTGCATGAGCGCTTCAGACAGACGGGACAACAGCTCTGCAGCGCTGACACTTTAATCCATTTTTCTATCTTCTTTCTCACCAGGATGAAAATATGATGAGATCCATGCAGCTGTTTGAAAATGTGATGTAGGACAAATGGAAATGAAGGAGACAAAAAAACATGGAGCAGAAATAGCAGAGGGCTTGGTCTGAGTGTGTGTGGGTGCATATGTGCAGTACATCCAGTCACTCCTCCTCTAGCTCTGGATCCAACCAGAACCTCCTGCAGTGTGGCACTAATGAAAGGACTGGGGTGGAGCGCTACAGCCTTCCTGCTGATTTCACCATCACAGAGTGATCATTCTGACGGGCCCTGGTGTGTTGACGCATCTGTTTCAGCTGCGTCATGAAGACTGCTTAAAGATGAAGACGCTCCTGCAGTACAACGCTGCTCTTCAAACAGACATGCGCTCAAGAAGCTGGAATGTTTAGTTTTCATTCTTCTCTTTTGATTTCTCCAAAATGGAAGTGCATGTGTTTGAAAGAGATTTTTACCTTCGTATTTTTGCTTGATTCGCCGTGAAAATTGTGTGCGTGTAAGGACACGTCACACGTGGGATAACAACGGTTTCAGAGAGTCAACCAGTTTACATTACGTTGGTCATATGTAGTCTGTTTCATTGTCTTATCTGTTTTGGAGCTCAGCCGTTATATTGAGCAAAAAAAAAACATTATTTTATTCATGTGGTGTCAATGCACATAAAAGTGCGGGAAATTATGCCAAAATCAAGGACTTAAAAACAAAAAACACAAATTTTTATTGTTTAATTTTTTTAGTTTTGGTCTATTGAAGTAGGAATCTTTAGAAAAGTTATGAACAAGTAGTGTCTTACCTGTTGCAGATAGCCGTTTGAACAACCTCTGTTTGGAGAAACATACGGAAATGCAGCGTTGTTAAACGTCAGAACTCTGATCTGGAGTTGATGTGAGACTCTGATGAAATGAGCTGCAGCTCAGATTTTCTACATAATGTGCTCAGCAGAAAAGCTAACTATTATTAGCAATACAAGCTAAAAGTTGTTTAATCGCGCATCCAAACTCTAGCAACATATTTCCTAGAAGTTGCAGATGTGTATTGTTGATTTAATGAAATACAAACCAACAAATGTGAAAATGAAAAGTCTGTTACAGCAGGTGAGGCAGCCATTTTGATTTTTTAGGCTTAAGCCTGGTTTATACTTCTTGTCGCACGTCTTTTACCCCCCGTTGAATGCCCAGCTATGACTTGCATGTGTGTCACCGACCGCATTTGAGTGTTTATACTTTGAAAAGACTGGGGGATACATTATAGTGACCCCTCCCTCTTCCCTCCCACTGCATACGTCATGCGCACTCCCACCGGACCGCCTCGGCTTCTCTTCAAAACTATCCATGTCAAGGCAAAAACAAAAACTGGCTTCTGGAAAAGCCGTTTTCGCACTGCACAGCCCTCCCCTGAATGAAATTCAGCTCGCGCTGAAAGGCGGAAATGCTCGATGGGTGCGCGCTTCGTGTTATCTACAAGCTGATTTGTAATCAGTTGTTAACAAAAATTTAACTCAGAAACACTAATACTGTATATATATATTCAGCTAAAACATTTTTTTTTTGGAGTTTCTGTAATATTTTAATGAAATTCAGCTCGCGCTGAAAGGCTCAAACAAAAAACGCCCACAAACTTTGAACCAATCACACGTGCCGAGCCGCATCGTCGGTGTCTCGCAGTTCTTAAGGCTGAGTTAGACTTTCGCTTTGTTCCGCAGGCTGGAGCGCGCGCGCCGCGCGTGCACATCAGCCGTGCGGCGAAATGCGTTTACAGTGTCGCCTCTGTGTTTATGGTTGACGCACGGCGGCGCATGGCAAAGTGCTGTTCTTTTACGGACCAGCAGGAGGCAGTACCCTCTAAAACCTGTGCATATGTTGCAAGAAAGGTGTAGAAGAAGAAATCTACCGTAGAAGAAGAACTGTTTGAAATCACACAACAAAAACAAATAGCTTTCCGCTCGCGTGCTGAACTGTTGTCTTTATTTGCGGTTTTAATGCATGGAGTCAGCGGAGGAGAAAGCGATCACGTGACTTTTGGCGAAAAAACAAAAGAAAAGTCCGACTCCAGATCAGGAATGAAGGAGAATTTAATACATTTTGTGTCACAAAACATTCCTCCATGCGTCGCGACTCCGTCTCCACGACCACAGCGGCGCAAACAGCTGCAGGCTCCGGCGTGAAGAGGGTGAAGGCTGTCGGGTGTGGACCTGTCAATCAAATCGTAGCGCCCACCGCGCGCGCAGAGGCTTGCGGAGTTTCAAAAATTCAGAGGTGCACGACACGCGCTAATCCCACGCGCGGGGCCAACGCGCAGGGGCGGGGACTGTGAAATTGCGTCACTTTTGGAGCGCGCACCCCCGCGCGCTGCGCGACGCGTCGAGTATGAAGGGGGCCATGTACAAGACAGCTGTCACCGGGGGATCGCAGCGGGAGTGCAAGACGGAAGTTGCGCAACTTTTTTCACTCAACGGGGGGTAAAAGACGTGCGACAAGAAGTATAAACCAGCCTTAAGGTCGGTAAAACCTCTGACTTTCCAAATCGGAACACGAACTTCAGAGAGATTTGCAGTTTATTTAGTTTATTTGTATTTTGGAAAATCTCTAACTTTCCAGTATAAATGTAACACACCATGAATTTAACCAGTGGCGTACTCTCCAGGCCTGCAAGGCCTTCAGAGAAGGCCTTAAAATTATTTAAAATTAAAATTAAAAATTAAAATTAAAAATTAAAATTAAAAATTATTATTATTATTTTTATTATATTTTGTCCATGAATACGTATTACATAATTCCAAATTGTCTGTCCACTTCCTTTCATTGCTTTTCCCCTGGTTTTGCTGCATCCAGATGTGTATTTTCATATTTATTATTGAACCAATCACATTTCAGCCACTATTGTTGCTAGGTAGATTAGAAGCCTTCACTCGGAGCTCTTGTACCCATGTAGCACTGTCGACCAAGCTGTTGCTCCAACCAATCAGATTTTGAGCTAATGTCTATGGCCGAGACCAAAAGCCTTCTAGCTTCTGAAAACGTCAGCGTATTCACACGCTTTGATTGGATAGTCAATGTGTGACGTCACGTCCGCCGGCGGAAGCTAAAAACAAAAAACTGGCTAATGGCTAATCGGGCTGTCCGGTAAAATAAGCTTTTTCGCTATTTTTTTTTTTAGAATCTAAGTAGTTTTAACAGTTTTGCAATGGTCCAATCTTGCTGTGCTATTGGATGTAATGTCCGGTCACACGACCGGAAAGGTAAAAAAAATAGAAAACGGACTTTCTGTTTGCTGTTTCCTGCTGCACGAAGCAGCTCATGTGTTGGACGAAACAAAAAGGAGATGAATGGCAGGCTGGATATCAGGTGAGACGTCCTGTTACAACTTTCTCAGTGTCCCCAAATAACTTGTAGTTTGTTCCAGATATTCTGGTTAGTGTCTAAATTCGGTTTGTTGGTGTTGTGCCATACATTTTTGCCATGATTTTGTGTTTAGTTCAGATTTAGTTCATAGAAGTTGGTCAACCTAGTTTAGGTTGTGTTTATAATTTTGTATATAAACGTAGTCAGAGAGTCAGAGTCAGAGTCAGAGAGTCTTTATTGTCATTTGCACCGCATGTGGTACATGAGATGAAAACGAGATTATGTACACGAGGTCCCAGTTACATCCAACAACAAATGAAAGAGAAAAACAGTAATAACATCGAGAACTAACTAAGAAAAACATCAACTAGTAATACACTAAGCCTAATATAGTGGGAATAAACAGCAGCACGAACATGAGTTTGTATGAGCAGATGGTCACAGATGGTCACAGATGAACACAGCAACAAGAAAACATATCAGCATCACCATGATGTGATATTTTGCAGTGTTTATTTTAATTTTATTTTTATTTATTCATGAGTCTAACAGCCTCAGGGTAGAAGCTGTTCCTCAGTCTAGTGGTTCTACACTTGATGCTCCTCAACCTCCGTCCTGAGGGGAGTGGGGCAAAGAGTGAGTGTGCTGGATGAGTGAGGTCTTTCATGATACAGGTGGCTCTTTTCCTGCATCTAGAGGTGTAAATGTCTGTGATGGTGGGGAGACTGACTCCAACAGACTTCTGTGCAGCCTTCACCACTCTCTGCAGAGCTTTCCTCTCTTCAACTGTGCAGCCTCCATGCCACACGTTGATGCTGGAGCACAGGATGCTCTCCACTGCACACCTGTAGAACGAGGTGAGAACTGGGCTGCTCAGACCAGCTCGTCTCAGCCGTCTGAGGAAGTAGAGTCTCTGATGACCTTTCTTGATCAGGCTGGTGGTGTTGTTGCTCCAGCTGAGGTTATCATTCATGTGTACACCCAGGTATTTGTAGCTGGAGACCACTTCCACTGCAGACCCACCTATTATCAGTGGGGCATGGGTGTGTTTGTTCCTTCTGAAGTCTGAGTGGACATCTGTGTTACTGTGAAATAAACTGTAGTGTTGTCACTTTTACTACTGATCTGGGTTCTGATATGTCCTGTTGAAGGCAAACATTCATATGAAATTAAATAAACTGCAGAAGATGAGCTTAGAAGCTGCAGATGATGAGAAATAGGGACCAGCAGCAAAGTTACAAATATGTCAGTTGTGTGAACAAAGAGGAGCAGAAATAAATCATCTGTTACATGAGAACAGGTCAGACTGTGCCTTATTTTCTGTTCAAGGGATTTGATTTGATTTATTTATTTATTCATTCATTTTATAATAAAATACACAATAATATACTGTACACATAAAAAGAAGAAAAAAAACACAAATATAAAATGAAAGGCAGCAGATTGAAGAAAAACATTCTTATTTTATCTGCCCCTTGGGATGGATGGATGGATGGATGGATGGATGGATGGATGTGCAGACAAGCTCATAACAAGCTGTGATCTTTTCTCAAATTACAGAGGCTCAAAAGACAGAGGCTTTGATATTAAAGACTGTGGGAGTCAAGGTCAAGGTTCTTCATTGTCATTCACATCACATGTTGTACGTGAGGTGGAACGAAACTGTGTATACACACATTTCCTGACGATAGAAGACTTTGTTGAATCTGACGTGGCATGTTCGTATGAACGCTTCGTACGAACAAAAGTAGGAGAAATTTAGGATAAAAATACGAACATTTTCGTGCATGAGGGCCAATGTTTTGTTGGTCTTTTTTTGTAAATAATAAATTACATTTTTTGCAGTTTTATTTAGTTATTTATTTTTTGCATCTTGAGATCCTATGACATCATCAACTACTCAAGTTCTACTCGAGTTTTATTCTGTTAATGTCACGTTTAAAAATTATGTACTCGTTCAACCCCTACCTGTGCCTTCATATAAAAAGTTGTTTTTCTCTGCAAAATGAAGCTGAGAACTTGTTTACTGATTTTTTTTTTTATTAAAAACTTTGTGCGAAAAATACTATGCTAAAGAGTTCAAACCACACTGAGCATCCGCCATTTTGAGAACCAAAAAAAAAGAAAAAGAGACAGACCGTGTGACGTCAAGGGGCCTCCCTCCTATTTTTCTTAAAGAGACACACTGCTCACTCCCTCACTATCCATCCTTTGGTTCAAACAGTTTTATAATGCCATCTGGTGGTCAAAACAGGTACTACACTCAAAACAAATGAACCAACAGTTCTTAAATTTGACAATAATTACTAATTATTGTCAAATTTCAAACAATATTATTGTTTATCGCAATAATTTCTGAGACAATTAATCAATCACCCATCAAAATTTGTTACTGTGACAGGCCTACTTGACCGTGACAGGAGAATGCTGCCGTCTGCTTCACAAGTCGTGTCACTCGGAGCTCACCTGGAGCATGCAGCTTCACAAGAGACAAGCAAAGCAAGCTTTTCTTCCCAAGCCTGGAATCCAGGACTTAAAGCGAAGACGCGTTACAGAAGATATCACATTCAATTCCAGCGCCAGCTTCTGATGCTAGATGATACACATTCAGTGCGTCTGTCTCTCGAGCCCTCAATGTTAATCAACACTCTTTCCAATGCATACTTATGAATTGCGATCTACTCCCCATGACTTTCCTTTCGCAGCTTGAGTTAAGTCGCAAATTTGATGGCAAATTAACTTCAACAGGGGGTGCTTATATGTCACCTTTAAGGGAAACTGTGCCAACTGTTGCTGGCGCAACAAAAATAACCTTCAAGTGATGGGAAAATTAAATCAAACCTATCGGTGTCGAAGAAACGTTTAACCAAACAGGGAAAAGAGCCACCGGATCCTGCCTTCTGATGACAAAACCCGGCACAATCGCTCAGTCAACCTTCATCACCGCAATCGCGGATTAAATGAACACTGGTATTAGCTGTGACATACAGTCACAATACAGTTGAAGTGGGAGGAACTCGTGCTCAGACAAGTGTGCGTACAAGTGTGTGAAAGGGGAGGTGAATGTGGAACCAACTGAGATCCCCGCACTTCATCACTGAGTAAATGGCACCGCAGACACGGGCTGCGACTTCACAGCTGCTTCATGGCGGGTGACATTGAAGCCCACGCTTGAACACGTCGCTCATCAAAGCGAATGAGGCGTTCGTCGCTTCTTGCGCCGAGGAAAAAAAAAACAATGTCGGCCCCTCTCAAGTGCGCACTTGCGCACCTGGAATGCTGAGTGAGCGGAGATGAGAAGAAAAAGAAGATGGCGAGAAAAAAAAAATTTCCATTTGGATTTGTGCATCTTTCTTGAGAAGCTTAACAGACTGTGACCTTTCCCTGCGTCGTAATGGGAAAGAAACAACAAGAGCTCAGTTCCATAAAACAGCTCAGAGTGGAAGCCAAAAGAGGTTCTGCAATTAACCTGTCTTAAAACAAACAAGAGGGGTTTTGCTTTATCAACAGGTAAGAGGGCTGATTGAGCGGTTTGATTTCTGTGGCGTGAAACTCAAAGGCCCAACAGGGTTCAGGTTTTAATCGATCATTAAGAGTGCTGCGATCTATGCATGCGCAAACTCACTTAATTCAATCAAAAACCACAGAAACTCAAGAATGAGCATCAAATGTCTTAAAAGCACGCCCCCCATCCCCAAAGTCTTTACAGACAAAGAGCATTTGTTCTAATGTTGATCATTAAGTGTGGGAGACGAAAGTATAAACAGAAAGTGACAGAAAAATTATAAATGCCCCCTTTTAGCGTTCATGGGCACATCCTCCAGAAAGTCGAGTCACAGAGCCTGAACACAAAAGCTCCACTCTTTCCCTCTAACTGTTCTCGTTCCTCTAAGTGGTACCAGACGTAGGTATTTCTTCATTTGGGCCATTCGAATGGAGGCGAGTCGCCATTCTTTATTTGTTTTACAAAACGAGCGGCGAAAGCCAAACATGAGGTCATGGAACATTTTCACCCAGAGAAATAAGTCACCGCTGCCTTCCATGAGACATCAAAACCAGTTGAGGTATTCCCCTGCAAAATATGAGCTGGTCAGGAACTTTCTCAAAGTCAAGTGGTGCGGTGGGACTTTTCTGTTATTTAAATACGACTCTCAGCAGTGTGGCGCACATGCGTTTCCAATTAGGAGCTTCGGAGCCAAACAGCCCAACGTGGGCCCCCCATTCACCCCGTTTCCACGACTGGACCAAGTCTCAGGAAATGTTAAACAGGCATCGAAACCATGACAGATACAGCAGATTTTTCAAAAGCCTTTGCTCTCTAAACAACAATTAAGACACCACAATGAATTGATTAAGCAGACCGCTAAGAAAAATGCACAAAGTCTAAACAGAGAAAAGAGAACGCAATTAATCATAACTTTTTTGTGTGTGTGTGTGTGTGACACATTTGCAGCTAAGGCGCTTGGACAAAGCAATTTGTCCACTGGGTAAATGTGTACAAAGCCTGCTTACAGTGCAAAGAAATACAATACGTCAATGATGTTGATTTGTGGGGAACCTAATGAGCGCTCATAGTTTACACGAGGCAGTCAGAGTAGGACCTACTTCACTCACAGCAGCAATAACTCCCTATGAGCCTGTCTCTGCTCAGACTTCAATCTCTGGGCCCTTAGGAGCAGTTGGACGACTTTGATGTTTTGTCTAAATGAATTGACTGTGCTTCTTGATACAGCCCTGCAGTCATCTGACTCCCCCCACGAATCCTGCCACCTGTGATAAACACCACGAGCGCTCGGCAATACCAAATTTTGGATCACATTCTCAGAAAAAATAAAACATTTTCTTCATCCCCCCCTTTGAGTTTGCAAAAACTGAAATATATATACCGGTATGTATATATAATTGTTGTTTTCCGCTCTGCTTTATCCGAGCAAAAGCCCTTTGATGTGTGAGGCTGGGTGTGAGCAGGCTGGTTTTTGTTACCTTACAGCCTTGCAACATCCAGAAAGTAAGCCTTTATGTTGGTGCCCCTTCAGGGCATGGTGTTTGTTAGAGCCAGGGCAAAAGCAGCAACCTCCAACCCACTTCTAACATGGAACATTTTTTTTATTTCCCATAAAAAAAATCAGAGCCAGAAAGCTCTGCATAAATACTTGTGGGCTCACAGACTTGATCTGAGCAAGATCTGAGGCTTATTCAGCAGCATTTATGCTCAACGAAGTAATAATATGCCTACTTTAAAGCCCTTACCTTGTCACAATGTGTGAAACTTGATTAAGGATAAGAATATAAACGATAAAAAAAGTAAGGCAAACACTGAGCATAACCCACAGAACAGCAGCAAATATTGCTTCAATCAAAGAATAGGGCTGAGGCAGGATGCAATTACCGTATTTTCCGCCATATATGTCACACCGCCCTAATATGTCTAATAAAGTGGAAAAATCCTTAAATATGTTGCTTCTTTAACAAGAATACCACCTAAAAACAATTACTTGTTTGTTTGACTTTATAGTAAAGGTGTGTCTCAGTCTAACATTTGCTTAATAAAAGGACTTTAACAGTCAAATCAGCTGTATTTCAAAAGTATTCGCTGCCTTGGTGCTCCCGGGAGTGTGCAGACAGGGAGGAAAAAAAAAGGAAGGAGGAACGCTTCACATTTCTTCGAAATTTAACAAGAACAGCACCTAAAACAATTATTTATTTGCTCAAAATTATAGTAAAGGTGTGTCTCAGTTGAACTTTTCCTTAATAAATGCACTTTAATGGTCAAATTAGCTGCATTTTGCCAAGGCGGTGCAGCAAAAAGACGCTGATTTGATGGTTGCTCCAAGCAGCGAGCAGAACGAAGGTGGCAGGCTATGGCAAGCCGATTGTGTCATTAATAGATTAATACATTTTCAGGTCTCTCTTGTAAATGAGTCCACGAGGCTCAACCTGTATAAATAAAGGTTGAATGAATGAATAGATGGTGATGGTTCTCAGTCATCCAGGACATTGTAAATTCAAAAATGTTCAAGACAAAAACAATAGATGGTGTAGTGGCAGGGTTTTCGACTTGGGACCCAAAGGACGCGGGTTCGCGCCCCGGCCACTACACACCTTGGGGTGTCTATGAGTGCACACCTAATTCTCCAGCTCCCCAGGCACTTTCTGGCTGCTCACTGCACCACCTGGTGGTGGTTGGGTTAAATGCAGAGACGAATTTTGTCTGTGTATGGGAAAACATACACATATGACAGGAAAAGACATTATTATTATTATTATTATTATTATAAAGTGTAAAGTAAAATATAATAAATAAAGTCCAGTTGTTTCTGTCTTGAACTTTTTTGAATTTGTCATTAAAAGCCACTTTTACTTATTACACAATACAACGGCATGCCTTAATACTCAACTGCCATTTAGTGGCTGAAAATGGTAGTGTTCAAAATTTCTAGTCAGAATGAATGAAAACATTCATATCTCAGCCAAAATTTGGTTTATAAATATGGAAGAAAAAAAAATCCACAAATATGTTGCTTTGGCCTATAAGTCGCAGGGCATGCAAATTATGCAACAAAACAAAACAAAAAAAAGAAGTGACTTATATGGCAAAAAATAAGGTAATAAATAGTTAGCCATCCAAGCTTTTTTTGTCTACTTCTCATTTGACTAAATCCATTTACCATTTTGCTTGCACTTAACGTT
>JBBPBX010033596.1:0-25428 GCA_038048925.1 Garcialebias charrua
AGAGAGATAGATAGATAGATAGATAGATAGATAGATAGATAGATAGATAGATAGATAGATAGATAGATAGATAGATAGATAGATAGATAGATAGATAGATAGATAGATAGATAGATAGATAGATAGATAGA
Source organism: Garcialebias charrua (assembly GCA_038048925.1). Lineage (NCBI taxonomy): Eukaryota > Metazoa > Chordata > Actinopteri > Cyprinodontiformes > Rivulidae > Garcialebias > Garcialebias charrua. The sequence continues at coordinate 132 of JBBPBX010033596.1, forward strand.
TAGATAGATAGATAGATAGATAGATAGATAGATAGATAGATAGATAGATAGATAGATAGATAGATAGATAGATAGATAGATAGATAGATAGATAGATAGATAGATAGATAGATAGATAGATAGATAGATAGATAGATAGATAGATAGATAGATAGATAGATAGATAGATAGATATAGATTTATTTGTCCCCTTAGGGAAATTAATTTGCAACATTTGTCAGCAGGCATTGACATAAAGGACATACTTATACATACATACATGACATCATCATCCATCATTACAGCAAAGATGTTTCAGCTCAGTAATTCATGATACCTTAGTATTATTTAATGATTTAATTGCTTGTGGTATGAAAGAAAATTTTGTTCTGTTTCTTGAGAATAAAGGAAGGCCATACCTTCGCCCTGAAGGAAGCAACTCAAATGAAGATCTTAGGGGATGTGTGTCGTCTTGACCAGAGAAGGAGATTGTTGTTAAAGTTGATGTTTGTATCTGGTGAGGGGTGCCAATCAACATGGCCTCAGTCTTGGAGCAGTTTAATTGAAGAAAGTTCTGATTCATCCATGCCTTTATTTCCTCCAGGCAGGCAGAGAGAACAGTGAGTGAAGATGGAGATAGGGATGATGATGATGCTCCAGTCCTGATGTAAAGCTGTGTGTCGTCGGCATAGCAGTGAAAAGAAATGTTGAACTGATTAATAATTTGACCTAAAGGCAGCATGTAGAGGGAAAACAGCAGGGGCCCCAGAACTGACCCCTGAGGGACACCACAGGAGACACCGACTGTCTGGGAAGTGGCATTGCCAAGGCTAACACATTCCAGCCTATTGGAGAGGAAAGAATTGAACCAGTCCAGGACAGTGTCACAGAGACCGACCTCCACATGAAGACGGTGGAGGAGGATACTATGTGTTGAGATTAGTCACGTGAGGTATTGAACGCTCTTCACGTACGTCATCAGCAAGGGACTATTTAAGGCGTGGTATTGACGCAGCTGAGTTGATTGAAATGGATGGAAGTCTGTATGTTTCTGATGACTTTCCTGCGAGAAATAAACCTCCTAAACTAAATGCTGAATCCTGAACCGTTCTTTGTCCGACCTAACCTGCCCTAAGATGACGAATCGAACAGGTTATGGGCCCAGAGGGGACAAGGAGGGTCGCTGGCAAAGATTGTGCTTCGTCGGAAAAGAACGAAGACGAGGAGGTAACACGGAGTTCATCTGTTACAGCTGTGGACTGAGGGGACACAAAGCAAGGCAGTGTCCGATGAATGAAACACAGCGACAGTGGTGCCGTGTGTGTAAGAGTCCACGTCATGCAGAGAATGGCTGTTGGCGAAAGAAGATGGAAAATGTGAACCAAGCGACCGATGAAGTGGAGGATGATCACTCGTTCGCATTCAAAACAAACAACGCTCAGATCAGCGGATGGAAACAGAGAGGCCTGATGGTGGACACCGGAGCGACCTCACACATCATCACTGATGTTAACAGGTTCAAACGCTGGGATGACACGTTTGAACCAGAACAACACTTCATCGAGCTCGCTGACGGGACGAGGACGAATGGTGTGGCGGTGAAGAGAGGTGACGCGGAGGTCTGGCTGCGGGACACACAAGGACGAAGGAGGAAGGTGGAGATCAAACGGGCGTTATACGTCCCAACGTACCCACAAGACATCTTTTCTGTGAAGGCGGCGACGTCCAGGGGAGCCTCAGTCTTAATTGTTTTAATTGTTTAATTGTTTAAAACTTCAACCAAGAATGCAGTCAACTCATCGCCAAGGACGGTACAAGGTTTGACATTAGTGTCTATGATAGACTTTATTATCTAGACATATTTGACAATGACAATAAAAATGATAAAAAATATGAGGATGAACAATGTGATGTGACTTCAGGTTGTTATGACATTCAGGAGTGGCATAAAATTCTAGGCCACTGTAATTTCCAAAACCTGTTAAAATTAGAAAATGTGGTAAGAGGCATGAAAATCAAAGGGAAGGGTGATAAAACGAACCTAGATTGTGAAACTTGCATCTTGGGTAAATTCTGTCAATACAGAAACAGACAAGCTGATGCAAAAGCAGAAAACGCTCTTGAATTAGTTCATACTGATTTAGCTGGTCCAATCGAGCCTGCTGCAAAAGATGGATTCAGATACACATTAGCGTTTACAGATGACTATTCTGGTACAATATTTGTTTATTTTCTTAAAGCTAAGAGTGACACAGCCAGAGCTACCGAAAAGTTTATTGCAGATGTTGCCCCATATGGTAAAATAAAATGCATTAGATCCGATAATGGTACGGAGTTCACATCAAAAGACTTTCAGTCTTTAATGAGTATTAATTCTATCAGACATGAAACATCTGCACCTTATTCACCGCATCAGAATGGTACAGCTGAAAGAAGCTGGAGAACATTGTTTGAAATGGCAAGATGTATGTTGATAGAAAGTAATCTACCTAAAGAGTTGTGGACCTATGCTGTAATGGCTTCTGCAGTAATTAGAAACAGGTGTTTCAACAACCGATTGAAACAGACTCCATATTACCTGCTGACAGGAAAAGTGCCTGACCTTTCTAAAATGAAAGAATTTGGGTGTGTGTGCTATACATATAGACAAATTAAGAAAAAGCTGGATCCGAGGTGTGATAAAGGTATCTTTGTGGGTTATGATAAATACAGCCCTGCATATTTAGTCTATTACCCAAACACAGGAAAAATCTGCAAACATCGACTGGTTAAATTTGTAACTCAAACTATGAATGAATGGCAAACTCATAATATGAATGAATGGCAAACTCATAATATGAATGAATGGCAGACTCAGGATATGAATGAATGGCAGACTCAGACTATGAATGAAAGGCAAACTCAGGATGATCCTGACATGTTTGATGATGTTTTTAGATACAGAAGAACTATCCCTGTTAAGTCAGAATTAAGAGCAGAACACCAGGTGTCACAGGGAGCACATGGGAGTTCTACTGAGCCTGCAGTGAGTGTAGAGAGCACAAGTGTTAGACAGGAAACACAAGAGGTCTCATCTGAACCTATTTCAGAAGAAGAAAGCACAAGTGATGAACAAAATGCAAATGAACCTGGTCTACGACGTTCTGAAAGAGAAAGAAAAGCACCAGCATATCTAAAAGATTATGAATGTATGGCTGGGAGTGCTGATGATGAAGAGATAAATGTTGACTATTGCTATCGTTCAGTGTTTAGTACACCACAAAATTACAGAGAAGCAATAAATTCACCTAAAGCTGAAAAATGGATAGAAGCAATGAAAGAAGAGATGGAATCCTTAACAGAGAACCAAACCTTTACACTGACCAGACTGCCGGAGAATAAAAATGCAGTGGGGGGTAGATGGGTCTTCACGATTAAGAGTAACATAGATGGAACTGAAACCTATAAGGCCAGATATGTAGCGAAAGGTTACAGTCAAGTAGCTGGTATAGATTATAAAGAAACATTCGCACCAACAGCAAGTATGACGTCTGTACGCAGCTTAATGCAAATGGCAGCTCAGTACAATCTAAAGTTACATCAAATGGATGTTAAGACGGCCTATTTACATGCTCCTATTGACTGTGAGGTATACGTGGAGCAGCCTGAGGGTTTTGAAGTCAACACAGATGAAAAACTAGTGTGTAAATTAAACAAATCATTGTATGGTTTAAAACAATCAGGACGCAACTGGTATAAAATGCTCCATGACTATTTGGATGAAAATGGTTTCATACAGAATCCTGCTGATCACTGTGTTTATACAAGACAAAACTTAAATGAGAGAATAATTGTTATTTTTTGGGTTGATGACCTCATCATAGCAGCAAATGATGATCTTTTGATAAACAGAGTAAAAGAAATGCTGAAAACAAGGTTCAAAATGAAAGATATGGGGACACTTAAATATTTCTTGGGCATTGACTTTACACAGAAAGATGGTGAAGTAAAAATGAACCAAAAGATGTACATACAGAAAATTCTTGAAAGATTTGGTATGTCTGAATGTAGCACGAGGTGCACCCCATGTGAACAGAAGTTAAACTTTGAGTGTGAGAGTAAACCTGTTGACCCGAGACATTATCGTGAGCTTGTAGGAAGTTTGATTTATGTTATGACATGTACAAGACCTGATCTTAGTTGGGTTGTGAGCAAACTTTCACAGTGTTTAGCTCAACCAAGAGAATGTAACCTGATCGCAGCTAAACATGTGCTGAGGTACCTGAGAGGGACAATGGATAACAGCTTATGCTATAAGAGGTGTGAAGAGAAACTTCAACTTGTAGCATATAGTGATGCAGACTGGGCAGGAGAACAAAGTGACAGGAGAAGCACTACAGGGTATTGTTTCAGCCTTAACAAAAATGGACCTGTTATTTCATGGAAGTCAAAGAAGCAACAAACAGTGGCTTTATCAACATGTGAGGCAGAATATATGGCCCTGGCAGCAACCACACAGGAAAGTCTTTACCTTATACAGCTCTTAAGTGCGATGGACAAAGACTGTGTGTGCATGCCAGTGACAATATTTGGGGATAATCAAGGAGCAATAGCTCTATCAAAGAACCCTGTACACCGTCAAAGGTGCAAACACATCGACATAAAATATCATTTTGTCAGGTCTGCATTAGACGCTGGCAAAATAACAATTGTTTATTGTTCAACCATAGATATGGTTGCAGACATTTTTACCAAACCATCTACAAGAGTGAAGCTCCAGAAATTTGTACATTTCATATTTGGGGATATGAAATAATGTCATTGTACAGTGTTGTATGTATTTATTTATTTATGTATTTATTTATACGATGAACTGTGAAAAAAAAAAAAAAAAAAAAAGGGATGTGTGAAACAATGACTGTGTATAATGTAAATATGTGATTTCTATTCTATTGATTTTGTACAGTGAGAGAGCGAGTGGGGGTGTTGAGATTAGTCACGTGAGGTATTGAACGCTCTTCACGTACGTCATCAGCAAGGGACTATTTAAGGCGTGGTATTGACGCAGCTGAGTTGATTGAAATGGATGGAAGTCTGTATGTTTCTGATGACTTTCCTGCGAGAAATAAACCTCCTAAACTAAATGCTGAATCCTGAACCGTTCTTTGTCCGACCTAACCTGCCCTAAGATGACGAATCGAACACTATGGTCCACAGTGTCGAAGGCTGCAGTGAGGTCAAGGAGGACAAGGATGGAGGGAGAACCAGTGTCAGCAGCCATGAGGACATCATTTGTTACTCTCAGCAGTGCAGTCTCAGTACTGTGAGCTGCTCTGAATCCAGACTGGAACTTCTCATACAGAGAGTGTTGCTGTAGGTGGTCCTGCAGCTGAGCAGCAACTACACAATGATCACTCAAAATGTCAGCAAATACACCTGTACCAGGGAATTTGTTATTTCTTAGAAACAGGTCTAAGATGGAAGATTTTTCAGGACAATGTTTATTTGGTCTAGTGGGAGAGTCAATAAGTTGGGTTAGATTAAGTGATAGGCAACATTCCTTGAATTTATCACAGAGGGATGTTGACTTACTGTATCCCAGTCAATGTTGAAATCTTCTACCAAAAAATTCTCTTTGAATTTTAAATTTCCTAGGAATTCTGTCTGGGAGGACAGAGCCTCAAGGCCCCAATATACCTGTTTCTTTTGCCTCACGCCGCTCGGCGCCGTGGGAGCGCCGTGGCAAAAACCTTTGATCACGGGCGTGAACGCGCCAAGGTCAAATTTTACTACGCCTACGCGCGCGCGTTGATAAACTGCCTCGCGTGTCAGCAAATGACCAATCAGCGACCTCAATTTGTCCTGCTCCGCCCGGCTGCAGCTGTTGGAGCCTGCACTCAGAGAGCTGCGCTTGCACAGAACTATATATGAACTGCCTGCGCGCTGCACACGCCAGTCCAGCGGCGTGAGGCAAAAGAAACAGGTATATTGGGGCCTTCAGGTGTTGCTGAGGGGGGACGATAACAACCCACTACAGATAAGATCAAAGTCAAAGTCAAAGTCAACTTTATTGTCAGATCTGCAATATGTACAGTGCAGGACATACACAGGACCGAAATTGCGTTTCTCTCAGTCCCTCGGTGCAACAGTAAACATCTAAACATTGAAACACTGAAACATATAATAATAGACATAAGCATAAAAATAGTAAAACTAACACTGTCCTGAGTTTTTTTTTTTTTTTTTGCATAGTGGTATAAAAAAAGAGTATAAAAAGTATAACTAAAATAAACTAAAGGTTTCTAGCATTGACATTTGCAAAGTGGCAAAGCAGCGTATGAGTCAATGTACACAGTATATGTATGAGGTAGTAGTTGATGTTGTTATAGAGGCAAAAAGTGGCATATGCAGTAAGGCACATTGGGCATCCCTAAATAAGACCGTTCTGTATATGTACCAGCAGTGGTGTAGATATTAGAGTAGTGTAAATAAATGTAAACAGTAGTAATTACATGTAAGCAGTAGTAATAAAAGTAAACAGTATTAATAAATGTAAACAGAGAATGTAAACAGTATTATGATTATAGGCAGTGATGTAATACAGACATTAGTGCAAGTATGAGAAGTAGTGCAAACTGTATGAGCACATGACCGAGAGTTTAGTGAAAACCCGTTTGGTGACACAGAGTCTAGTGTTAAAAACTTTGTGTTGAGTGATAATATGTGAGAAAGTTTTAGTGTTAAGGCAGTTCAAATGGGAGGGGAGGCAGAGCAGGCAGAGTGTTTAGCATTCTGACTGCCTGATGAACAGAGCTGTCTCTCAGTCTGCTGGTTCGAGCCTGGAGACTCCTCAGTCTCCTCCCTGATGGCAGCAGTCTGAAGCAGCTGTGTAGTGGGTGTGTGGGATCACCTGCCATGCGGTGGGCTTTCCGAGTGAGGCGTTTGCTGTGTAAGTCCTGCAGTGAGGGCAAGGAGGTGCCCACGATCTTCTCAGCTGCTCTCACAATGCGCTGGAGGCTCTTGCGGCAGGATGCAGTACATGCACCAAACCACACAGTGATGCAGCTGGTCAGGACACTTTCTATGGCACCTCTGTAGAAGGTGCTCATGATGGGGGTTGAAGCTCCAGCCCTTTTCAGCTTGCGGAGAAAGTAGAGACGCTGGTGAGCCTTCTTTGCCAGTGCTGCAGTGTTCCTGCTCCAGGACAGGTCCTTTGAGACGTGCACTCCCAGGAACTTGGTGCTGTCTACTCTCTCCACTGCGGTGCTGTTGATGGTCAGAGGGGGATGTTGGGCATCCCTCTTCCTGAAGTCCACAACAATCTCCTTTGTCTTCTCCACGTTGAGAGTGAGATTGTTGTGTCCGCACCACAAGGCCAGGCGGCTCACCTCGTTCCTGTAGTCCGTCTCATCGTTGTTGCTGATGAGACCTACCACTGTTGTGTCGTCCGCAAACTTGATGAAGTGGTTGGAGCTGTACGATGGTGTGCAGTCGTGTGTTAGCAGGGTGAATAGAAGGGGGCTCAGCACACATCCTTGTGGGGCCCCTGTGTTCAATGTGATGGTGCTAGATGTGTTACTCCCGATCCGTACTGTCTGTGGTCTCCCGGTCAGGAAGTCTAGCAGCCAGTTACACATTGAGGTGTTCAGCCCCAGACTGTCCAGTTTAAGGATGAGCTGTTGGGGGATGATGGTGTTAAATGCCGAGCTGAAGTCGATGAACAACATTCTAACATAGGAGTCCTTCGTGTCCAGATGTGTGAGAGCTGTGTGAAGGGCAGAGGAGATGGCATCGTCGGTTGAGCGATTAGGTCGGTATGCAAATTGGAAGGGATCCAGGGAGTCAGGGAGGACAGATGTGATGCTTTTCATGACTAGCCGTTCAAAGCACTTCATCAGGATGGGGGTGAGTGCTACTGGGCGATAGTCATTGAGGCATGCGGGCGTTGCCTTCTTTGGGACAGGGATGATGGTGGTGGCTTTGAAACAGGTGGGGACGATGGCCTGGCTCAGTGAGATGTTAAAGATGTCCGTGAAGACCGCTGCGAGTTCCCCTGCACAGTCCTTCAGCACACGACCAGGTATGTTGTCAGGACCAGAGGCCTTCCGGGCGTTAATCTTGATGAATGATCGCCTTACGCTGTCTGAGGACAGCGTCAGCACCTGGCCATCAGGAGAGGGGGGGAGTTTATGTGCTGGTGTGCTGTTACTTGCCTCGAACCGAGCAAAGAACTCATTCAGTTCATTCAGCGCAGAGGCTGAGCTGTCACAGGTCTGGGGGGGTGGTTTGTAGTTTGTGATGGTCTGTATTCCCTGCCACAGACTGCGTGTATCCCTGCTGTCCTTGAAACGGTGAGCTATTTTCCCAGAATACTGCTTCTTTGCCTTTCTGATGCCCCGGTCCAGGTTGTTTCTGGCTGCCCTCAGGCCCACCTGATCTCCCGCTTTGAAGGCAGCATTCCTGGCTTTCATGAGTCTGTGAACCTCAGCTGTCAGCCATGGCTTCTGGTTAGCCCGAACAGTGATGGTTTTAAGGTTGGTTACATCATCAATGCACTTGGTGATGTATGAACATACAGTGTCTGAGTACTCCTGGAGACATGTGGTGTTGTTTGTGGTAGCAGCTTCTTTGAACATACTCCAATCTGTGGTGTCAAAACAGTCCTGGAGTGCCTCTGAAGACCCCTCTGGCCACACTCGTATCTGCTTGCGGACTGGTTTTGTGACTTTCACCAGTGGCCTGTATGCTGGCTTTAGCATAACACAGATATGGTCAGAAGCACCAATGTGGGGGAGGGGGATGGCTCTGTAGGAATTTTTCATGGTGGTGTAAACCTGGTCCAGGGTGTTGTTTCCTCTTGTTGCAAAGTTTATGTTTCTGTATGTTTTTGGAAGAACACTCTTTAAATCTGCATGGTTGAAATCACCAGCCGTGATGAGAAAAGCATCAGGATGGGCTGTTTGTTGCTCACTGATGTGCAGATATAGTTCATTTAGTGCCTCACCTCTATCTTTGCTGTTGGAGCTTGGGGGGATATATACAGCAACAATCAAAACAGCTGTAAACTCCCTCGGTAAAAAGAACGGTCTGCATTTAAGGAATCAAGGAATCAAGGAATCAAGGAGTTTTATTAACATTGCATCAATTTCCACCGATTACAACGTAAGTATGTATTGCAGGCATCCAGAGAGAAATGAGTGCAAAAGCTGCAGCAAAACAAAGCATATTACATGTTTTATCAACACACGATATGTTTTATCAACACACGACATGTTTATTCAACACATTGATATGCTCTTAGCGCGGCCAGGCCCAATCTGTCTCCAGATGAAGGTCAAAAGCAGGAAAAACAGGCAGAAACACTGGGATTCACAGCATTGATATTAAAAAAAGATGAATCACATTTTGTCTTCAAGACACCGCGTGATTCAGTAAAAACCATATCAGAGCACATTTAGGTACAATAACAAAGGAAATACGGCAGGCAAGGAGATTGTGTCCATGATTAATTTCAGACAAACACAAAGTTCAGCAGGTGTGCAGCTGGGTGTTATCCGAAGCCTCACAGAAATCTCTGGGGAGGGGGAGGGGGGGGGCTCTTCAACTCCTCACTCTAGGAGAATGGATTCCCACAGCCCGCTTGTCAAGGACATGTGCAGAAGCCAGATAATGTTTCGTTTGTTATCCAAATAGACCACAGTGTTCTTTTCCACTGCCGCCTCCAAGTCTGTGGGTGCTGTTTCATGGCCGAAAGAAATCCAAATATGTGGTTCTGCTCTGCCCCGCTTTCATGAGCTTCCACCTGTCCCTTGATCGATCCTGGGTGGCTGCAAACAAGTCCCAAAACGGACAGCAGGTGCACGGTGGTCCACCACTGCACCAATCGTGCGATTGAGCTCATACAGCAGCTGGGATGAGGAGCCCACGACCCGGTTCAGAGAATTTTGCTGATCAGGCAGTCCCGACAGCGCTCTGATAGCCGCCGAAGCCTCCCTCAGCTTCCGATAACAAACAACTCCGGTTACGCCAAAAAACAGAGCAGTTGCTACCAATAATCCAATAATCCACAAATCCTCCACGTCTTCGACACTCAGAACGGACAGACACATGGGCTGCCACTGACCCCACGAGTCCAGCACGTATCCAGCCGCGTGTGTGTCGGAGGGACAGACAGCTTCTCCTGACACGGTCCGCTTCGTGGAAAAAATCTTATCCATTGAAGAAACAGCCCAATTGATTAATTCCATATTGGTTCGAGTGAGCGCTGAAGGGTCGCAGACGAGACGAAAAGCAAGCAGGGAGTAGGAAAAACTTAGGGAGGGAAGAGCAGAAAGATATGCGACCTGCCTTGCCGAGTGCCGGAAGAAGTATAATAGTCATGAACTCCACTAAATGTGAGCAGTGTTTGTAGACCACAGCAGCATCACAACACCATGCGTTGTTGATGTAAACACAGAGCCCCCCTCCCCATCTCTTACCTCCCTCGAGGGTTCGGTCCGCTCTGTAGCATGTTAGCTGCTCCAGCTGAATAGCATGGTCCAGAACGTTGTTGTTGAGCCACGTTTCCGTGAATACAAACACACAACAGTCTCTCACAGTCTTTTGTGTCGTTCGCAGCAGGCGTATATAATCCAATTTGTTGTCCAAGGAGCGCACGTTAGCCAGAACCATGGATGGGATCGCCGGCCTGTGTGGGCTAGCTGCTAGCCTCGCTCTGATCCCTCCGCGTTTACCCCGCTTCTGTTTCCTGTCACGCCGCTTGTGGCGTTTCCATGGCGGGCGCGGTGAAGCGTCACGCCGCTTGTGGTACTTCCACGGCGGGCGCGATGAAGGGAAGGTCCGGGCTGGCTTCCAGAGCAGCTCGCAGTCACGAAGCTGATGTAACTCCACCTCAAGCTCATGTAGCTTCTCCTGGAGTTCGCTGTTTATTCCCAAATGAGCGGTTTTTCCGACATCAAGCAGGAATTCACGGCTATACTTGCGTTCTTGAACACGTAGACAAGACAAAGACGTGCCGGCAAATTGCGGCGTGCAGGACAAGACAGACGAAAGCACCGTGTTGCTGGGAGAGAGAGAAGCCGCAACGTTTGCACGCGCCGCCATGTTGGAAAAAGATCTGGCCTCCATTCAAAATGATGTTTACAGCTAAGTCCTCAAACTGGTTTGGGATTGTTTTAGCAGACAAGACTGGAAACCAGAGAATCTCTGATGTAAATAGCGACTCCACCCCCCATTTTTTGACGGTCCCAGCGATAGATATTAAATCCATTGATTACCAGATCATCATTCAGTACAGATTTGTTGAGCCAAGTTTCAGAGATGAAGATTACATCTGCCCCAGAAGAAATGACTAGAATTTTCAAGGCATCAAGTTTTTTTCAGAAGGCTACGAGCATTTACATGCAGAAAATGAAGACCTGACATGTTTTTAAAGTCATTTCGTGTACTGTAGTTAGTGGGGGGTCCAGGGTTGGACTGAATCCCTGAGAGCAGTAACAACATTATTATCAGAATTTATTTATTTATTTATTTATTCATTCATTTTATAATAAAAACACAAAACATACAGATAACAAGAGAAAAAATCAAATATAAAATGAAAGGTGGCAGATGAAGAAAAAAATCTTATTATATTTGCCCCTTATTCTCTTATAAACAATTCAAACAAACAACTTCCTTTAAACACAAAAAAGAAGAAATGAACAACTCATTAACTACCCTAATCACATAAATTAATTTAAACTCCTTTCAGATATATATATTTTTTTTAACAATTTAACCTTGACCATTCTTTTACATATTGGCATTGATTTAGCTTCTTTAACATCAGTTTCCAATTCATTCCACAACCCAACTCCCTGAATTATGGCAGACCTTCCCTTCAAACTAGTTCTATACTAAGGTTTCACAAACATGTCTGTTCCCCTAAGATTATAACAACTTAATCGTTTAACAAAATACATTTGGATATTCGAAGGCAATGTATTTTTGTGCGCTCTATACATCATTGACAAAATATTATAATCCACCAAATCATAGAACTTCAGCAATTTTGTATGATAAAATAATGTACTTGATGGATGACGATAATGTTTTCTGGTAATAATTCTAACAACTCTTTTCTACAGAAAAAAAATAAGCTTTGTAATTGATTTACACGCCTTTCCCCAAACACCATTTTCTTGAATTCTTTGTCACTGATGTGTAATTACAGGAGCTAATAGTGTGACAATTAGCCCCCATAATTGAACCATGAGAAACATTAATGAAGAACCTGATGCATGCTCAATAATCCAGGTAGAAAAATCTAAAGAAGCTAAGTCTGGTCCTCTGGACATTCAAAAAACAAAACAAACCAAAAAAAACCCAAAAAACCTGTAGACGTCCGACTTCCTCTAGAGGAAGTATTTCGGATGAAAGACGAAAAGTTTCTATAGGTTTTTTTTGCTTTGTTTTGTTTTGTTTTTTGAATGTCCAGAGGACCAGACTTAGCGTTTTTTAGATTAATGAAGACGCGATCATTCAGAACCCAAAAACAGTGAAAGTTGCAGTGATGGGCAGATCCAGATGTATTAACAAGATTCAGTGATTCCAGAATAGTCTGAGATCTGAAAATAATGACAATATTATTAATGGTGCAAAAAAGTCTCAGAACATAAAGCATCACAAATTAAATGGGCAAATAAATCTGACGAGGTGGCCCAACTACAGTTTGAGATGGGCTGAAGGGGGCTCCAGCCCCCCGGCGAAGATGAATGGATGAGGCCATGGGAAACAGAAGCTGGGTCCAGAATAAACAGGTAGAAACAGATAATTTGCAACAAGTAGCAGTGAGCTGCCAGAAAATCCTCCTGGAATGAAAGGCATGATCCTAGCCTGTTTCAGGTCAGCAAGGAACAACAACATGATCCAGAATAAAATTATTATTATCCAGGTGAATTGGGATGAAGCTTGCAGCAAGACCGATGCAAACTCCAGCCGGACTCTTTATGAGCACCAGGGGTGGCTGGCCAATAGGGGGCGCTAGGGCGTAGCCCTACTGGAACTTCTGGAGTTATTCACCATCTTACATTGAAGACTTAAAAAAAAAATAATAATAATGAAATAATAAAATAAAAGTATTTCGAAATATATGCATATATGTTTTTTTGTTGTGTAGGATAAATTTTTTATGAGTAATGATAAGTTATATTGTTTGTTTCAAAAAATGTTTTCTGATTGGTGAAGTATTTCCGGTCCTAGGGACGCATGAATCTTATCCATAGACTCGCATTATAAATAGTGCATTCGCAGTTATTCAATGACGTTAAAAAACAATGGGAAGATGCTGGACGCAGATTTCTGTGCCCTGGGAACATCCAACGTGTGCTATACCTACAGACCATGTGCTTCCGGTCTTTTTTTTTTTTTTTTGGAAATGAGCCATGCAGTGACTCAAAGCAGGATGGCTCAGGTATGTTTTAAATTATTGAAAGCCCTTTATCTAATGCCTATTTAGGTTCCAGTAGAACCACTAGACTGAGGAACAGCTTCTACCCTGAGGCTGTTAGACTCATGAATAAATAAAAATAAAATAAAAAATAAACACTGCAAAATATCACATCATGCTGATGCTGATCTGTTTTCTTGTTGCTGTGTTCATCTGTGACCATCTGCTCATACAAACTCATGTTCGTGCTGCTGTTTATTCCCACTATATTAGGCTTAGTGTATTACTAGTTGATGTTTTTCTTAGTTAGTTCTAGATGTTATTACTGTTTTTCTCTTTCATTGTTGTTGGATGTAACTGGGACCTCGTGTACATAATCTCGTTTTCATCTCATGTACCACATGCGGTGCAAATGACAATAAAGACTCTCTGACTCTGACTCTGACTCTATTTGCCATTTCTGACCGATACGCCTTTCAACTTTTAGAAGTCTCCGTTTGTGAAAAGCCTTCAGCTGACTGTTTATTCTAAACGTGGCAACTGGTGAGTTTGTTTCTGAAGCTAGCATGCTAATGCTAGTCTTTATCTAATGCTTATATTTAGGGATGGGTCAATTCGATCCAGTATAGGTATCGACATCCGATACCAGCATAATTTAGGTGTCGGATTTTCTGATCCAACCTTCCGATATTTCCGATCCGGCTTCAAAGAGCACTTGTGTTCCACCATATGCTATGACTACCATCTTAACCTTGTGTGAGTTAAACCCAATGAAGACACTCTGGGTCTCCCAACAGGAAGCACCCAAACTTTAATAGCAAACAAGAGGTAGGTCTATATCACAGACGTTCTTCTCACTCATGGTGCAGCTGGAAAACTAAAATACCACTAAGCATTATGGGAAAGACAACAAAATCCACTCCCGTAGCGGTTAAGGGGAGTGGACTGTGCTTGTCCTGACGACAGTGTACCGGCCGCCGACGACGGTGTACCGGCCGACGACGAACAGTGTACCGGCCGACGACAACAGTGTACCTACCGGCTGACGACAACAGTGTACCGGCCGACGACGACAGTGTACCGGCCAACGACGGAAGTGTACCGGCCGACGACGGAAGTGTACCGGCCGACGATGAAATGGTACCGACCGACGACGAAAGTGTACCGGCCGACGACTAAAGTGTACCGGCCGACAAAGAATGTGTACCGGCCGTTGATGAATGTTTACCGGGCGACGATGAATGTGTACCGGCCGACAAAGTATGTTTGCCTGCCGGCGATGTTCGTGTACCAGCCGCCATCTTCTTGGTTCCTGCCGACGCCGTTCCTGACCTTGAGGTTTTGGTTCCTGCCGTTGATGGACGGCCTCCTGGTCGCCCGCCCGACATGACACTGCACAATGGACAGCCTCCCGGTCGCCCGCCCGACGTGTCGCTGCTTGATGGACAACCTCCTGGTCGCCCGCTCAACATGCTCCGACCTGTTGGCCGGCCAGGGGGTCGGCCAACAGGTCGGAGCACGTTGTTTCCCCTGTTTCTTTTTTTCTTCTTCTGGGTTTTTACCTATCAGCCTTGTGTTTTTGGGGTTCTGTCTTCTTGTGCCCTCAGTCCTGTCTCCTCCTCCTCCCTCCCTTAGTTGTGTGGGGACCCATCTTGGGGGTGTTGGGTGCCACCCTTGAGGGGGGGGTTATGTCAGGCTTTGTCCCTGTCTGTTTCTTTATGTTTATTTGTGTTCCCCTCCTGTCAGGCTCTGTCTCTGTCTGTTTCTTTATGTTTATTTGTGTTTCCCACCTGTCATACTTTTGTTGTTCTGATCTTTGTGATTTCTGTTTCTGTGTACCTCATTCAATTCTGTCATTTTTCACTCACTCCTCAGTCTACCTCTTGTCTCCAGTACTTAGTTCTAATCATTCACACCTGTTCTAATCAGCCACCTACCCAGCTGCTCTCATTACTCACTCCCCCTCTGCCTTATAAAAAGCCTTCCTCTCCTCCACTCTGTGTCCGGTCATTGTTTTGTTCACACAGACACTTTAGTCCTCTCCTTACTACTCTGATGTCCTTACCTGTTTCTGCTCCAGTTTGCCAGAGTAAGTTTTTTGATGCCCTGACAGCTTCGTTTTGTTGTTTAAAATAAATTATTATTATTTTAAAACTCCTGCCTCGTTCACTCACCTGCACGTGAGTCTAACTCCAGAGGAACCTGACACTACGTCTAGCCAGGGTTCATCAAGGGGTGTGTATTTTATCCATCTTGAGATGTATTCTAGCCTGTTGTTGGCTAGAAAATAATAAAGAAAGTTGGGTAGTTCTAGTCCTCCTTTATCTTTGGTCTTCTGAAGTGTTTTTAATCTAATACGTGACCCGCTTCTAACGTTATCAACCATAAAATGGTCGTTATTAGTTATTATCATCTCCATACGTAGCGGTCAGACTGCCCCTCCTGTACCTCCTAGTAGGTTTAAAGGTACATTGTGAGTGTTGGTAGTGATGATTGTAGTGAGATAGACCCCTCATCTCTGACGTGGATGTACACCTTTTCACATCTCTCTGAAACTCTGAGTGGTACATTGCTCCTGAGGCTCTCAAGGAGACAAGTGGACACTATTTTATTACATTATTTTGAATCAAAACACAATAAGTCATAAGAGACTCTCTTATTCCTCTATTTTGTGTTAATGAATAACCTTGTGTTAAAGCATTATTGAATTCAATGTTTATCCATCCATCCATCCATTTTCTTCCGCTTATCCGGGGTCGGGTCGCGAGGGTAGCAGCCTAAGTAGGGAGGCCCAGACTTCCCTCTCCCCAGCCACTTGGAGCAGCTCCTCTGGGGGAATCCCAAGGCGTTCCCAGGCCAGCCGAGAAACATAGTCCCTCCAGCGTGTCCTGGGTCTTCCTCTGGGTCTCCTCCCAGTGGGACATGCCCGGAACACCTCACCAGGGAGGCGTCCAGGAGGCATCCTAACCAGATGCCCGAGCCACCTCAACTGGCTCCTCTCGATGTGGAGAAGCAGCGGCTCTACTCCGAGTCCCTCCCGGATGACTGAGCTTCTCACCCTATCTCTAAGGGAGAGTCCAGACACCCTGCGGAGAAAACTCATTTCAGCCGCTTGTATCCGAGATCTCGTTCTTTCGGTCATAACCCAGAGCTCATGACCATAGATGAGGGTGGGAACGTAGATCGATCGGTAAATTGAGAGCTTTGCCTTTTGACTCAGCTCTCTCTTCACCACGACAGACCGGTACAGCACCCGCTTCACTGCGGATGCTGCACCTATCCGCCTATCGATCTCGCGCTCCAGTTTTCCCTCATTCATGAACAAGACCCCGAGATACTTAAACTCCTCCACTTGGGGCAGGACCTCCTCCCCGACCCGGAGAAGGCATGCTACTAATTCAATGTTTAATTCAAACTGTTTAATTCAAGTTGGAAATCCAATGTTATTTCAAAATGATGATCATTTCTTCATATGATGGATCAAATGTTGAAAGTGAATTAATATGTCAGAACTCCTCAGTTTTGTTTGAAGTTAGAAACAGCTTTAATCAAGTGTTTGGCGTCTAACTGTCTGTCTTCTCCTAAAACAAAGCCTATCTGTTCTTCTAAGCTGACCTTCATGCGTTCCGGCTCTCTCTCACTGGCAAAACAAGCCAGTGAGAGAATTGAACGTAACGTTGCTCACACTTTCTTCTTAGAAGACACCTCCCGTCTGAGCAGATGGATTTACTGAGTCAACCCTCCTCTTTTTAAGGCTTCACTTCCTGTAGGAGCCTAGAGTCTGTTGGAACTTGCAGAGAGTTTGCTGAGGTCCTCAAGACATGAGGTTCCCCAAAGAGCTGAATGAACGCCAGTCACACGCTAAGGACACGTCATTCAGTTAAAGACTTATAACATGCCAAGTTATAAGTCATCTAAAAAAGAGCTGAAAAGCTCCATCTGAATGAAACTCATTCAAAGAATCTTTTATCTTGAAAAGCCAAACCGGAACTGAGGTCGCTACTTCGGGAGGTCGACGCAGATCTCATGGAAGCCGCTGGAAGGTGAACAGCTGAAGCCTGATCAACATGAGAAGCACGGACGGACGGTCTGTGTACGTTGAGGTTAATCTACTTTACCGTAGCCAAGATGAAGAATCTTCGCCAGGTAAAGAGTCGTTGATCCCCGCGGGCGAGAGTCTAGCTGAAGCCGACGAAGAGTATGCTTTTCCTGGTTAAAAACACATCAAGATAATGCCTCTCCTCATCCTCCATTTTATTCCTCCTCCATTTTTCTCTTCACTGAAACGTTCTTACTTTAAGTAACTAAACTTTAAGTTTATTGTGCCAGCAGAGATATAAGTTAATAACACCCATAACTTGTGTTCTGTTGTTCCTATGAAATTACGGACGCGTATTTCATCTGTGCTAAAGTTAATTATAGGAAACCTGATCACTCGATCATGTAAATATATGATGTAATTTATAATTGTTAAATAAATGGTGCAGTCCTGCTGTACCAACACAAGTTTAACGTTTCATGTCAATTACATTATCACCTCCAAGGCATAGATTTATTGATATTAATCTAAAAAGAGAGAACTCGTGAATATTGATGACAAGTTTTTGTCAGATAAAATCTACTCAAATCTTTCATCTGGAATATTGTACAGTCAGCAAAACTGACTAGTATTATATCCCTACATTTTGGTGGCCCGTGAACAGGTCTCTGAAAAGTTAAATATTTAATATTTCTGTACTTTGAATGTTGGCATAATTTTGTCCAAGTTTTTAGACTCTGAAAACTGTAGTTTTTTGGCTGGGAAAGTGTGTCAAGCTGCAGGAAACTGCTGGGTAATGTCACTTGTAGCTGAGAAATTGTCTTTATTCAACTTTTAAACGTTTGTTGGAAGCTGTTGGGTTAAATAATTGTCACTCTTCATGGTTCGGTTGGGTTCGGTTCTGCTGACCCTGTCAGAGATAAAGGTGCAATTCATTTGTTGTTGACCTCCGTGTCAAAACTGCCTATAAGAGCTTCATAGTTCATCTGGAAAATTGCTGTCGAGTGGTATCGTTACATTTTAAGCAGGAATAATAGCATCTTGTAGTCTGAAGCTGAGGTTCTGGTCCCGGTCCATTTAGCTCTGACGTGTTGCTGTACGGATAAAGTCCGTGTTGGCGACATTTATTTTTGCTATTTTTACTGGGCGCAGCTTGGTAGAACCGTCTGATGTGAAACGATACTTTCACTGAATTTTTGGGGTGAATTTAAGCGTTTTATGAGTTGAAAAAGAGTCTAAGTTTGAGATAAGCTATGCTGAGTGCTGACGCTACGTTCTTATCATGTTGTCGTGCTGTGATTGGTTCAAGGTGATCACGTGATATGCAGTTGCTCGTCAAATTTCAGTTTTGTTCACACAATTCTGACAGATTGTCTGGCTTGGTTCTTTTCTATGCATGAAATATCGTCAGAAACTGTTTAAACGCAGTGTTTTGAGATATTTACTAGTGTTTAGGACCGATTAAAAAGTCTGTTCGTACAAAATTCAAACGGTACGTCGAAGTCCGTGAATGCAACACGTATGACACGTCAACGGAAGTGACGTGACCCCGATAGAGAAAAAAAAGGAAAAAGATTTTTTTTTTATATCTAAAAATTCACAGAACTTGTTCTAAATCTTTTAAGCAAATTGATTTGTTTCTTAAATGAATGTTTGTTTAAGCGATTGTCACATCCAGGCTAAAACTCATCCCAAAAGTTGACGTTTAACCGATTTTAGTTCGATGCTACGGCTATATGCTAACAGGTAGTCAACGCGGCCTTAGAGTCAACAGCTCCTCTATAGCGGCCAGGAAGAGTAATTACAGTCACATTGTGGTAGATTTAAGCTTTCAAAACCTGCAATCTGCTGGTTAACAGAATGAGAGCAAGGAACATTTACACAGAATAGATGCTAAAATCTCTGCATTTAATTTAAAACAACATCTTTTAAAGTTATTCTGTGCACTCCAGTTTATTTTAAATAAAAAGTTTAAAATAACAACAAAAAGCATCTGCTGACTTGATTTTCACAAAAATCAAAACAAAGATAGCAAAACAAATTTGAGGATGTCAAAGAACAACAAATTAATAAAAATCACTGATTTTTATTTGGAATAACATCTGTAATGTTATGCTGAGTATACACAAACCCTAGTTTATTTTAAATTAAAAAATATTTAAAATAACAAACAGAAAATCAAATTTTCACTCCTGATAACTGTCAAAATACAGCAAAACAGTTTAGCCAAACTGCAATACATCTTTTTAAGGCATGATGGAGCAGCATCCTGGGAACATTTTAGTGTGAATATTGTATTTATTTCAAATATTTTAAAAAGCGTTTGAGTAAGTAGAACAGAAATCATGCTTGGGTTAGTTAGTAGCTGTTGTTAAAAAATAAGTTATATGTAAAGTTAACACTGCAAGAGGGCATTTAACTTTTACAAGTTCATTGAGGGTAATACCTAGAAGGTACCTATGAATAAGAATACGTATTACACAGTGAAACACTTAGACCAGAAAGCTGGTTGGTTTTATTGACTCAGTGCTACTTTAAAAGTGGAGATGTATCTGCACACATTAAGATAAGAACTGTCCTATTGATTTTCACAAAAAATCAAAACAAAGATGGAAGTTCAAAAAGGTGCACGTCCAAGGCTCATACAGTATGTGCCTCTAGAAGACTCATACAACAAGGGGTCCCAAGAGGAACCCCGAAGCCGAGAACCTGCTCCCCTTGCATCTCGCACAGAGAGAAAATCTCTCTCACTGTGTGGTGACTACTTAGCTGCTCGAAATGTCTTGCAGAGAAAAGATGAACATCCATTGCATTTCTATGACAGAATTTTCAAGGCGTATTCAGGTGACATAAAGGAACCGGGCCTGGAAGAGCAGACACTTTTCAAATCTGTTTTCAGAAATAATCTAATCTCTGATATTAGATTCAAGTTGCCATTGTACACCTGGTGTCAATTAGAAGTAACATATTTAGATGAAATAAAACAGGGTGCTGTAAAAGTTTTTGAGGCTCACATGCAAAGCAAAACACCCATAGAGGTGTGCCCAGGTCAAAAGGTCGAATCACACTCGCTAAAAATAGAAGAGGTTCTCTATCCTATAGAAAGCGAGAATAAACACAGTCGTATCAAAGGCCCTCTGACCTCAGAGGAGATGGAGAACATACGTCGGTTGTTAGAAAAGTTGGATAATGCAAGCAAGAATAAACAAGATTTTCAAACTGACAAACAACAAAATGTTGGTGCCAGCTGGAACAGTGACTCACAATGGTTTAAAGGGAGCCCCGCTCATAAAGCACCTCAGATTGAAAAGTCTGAGACAAGCGATGAACCACAAAAGGTAGGTGTTCACTCTTTAAGAGACCCAAAATGGTTCAGATCGAACCAGGTGGGTGAAAACCAAGGTCTACCGGTGGGTGAACTTCAAAAGAAATTGAAGTATGAGGACCTAAACTCATGTAACAATGCGTGGTCCCAACAGAAACTCCCGAGCCTCGGAACTGCACCTCCCGCGCCTCGAACAGAACAGTTCAAGACATGCAAAGAGTCACGAATGTCCCAGAATAATGGCCCAACACCTCTATGCTCGGAAGAGACAGATGAAGTAAGTAGTTTGTTAATAGATTTGAATGTTACAGTGCTTGACCATCCTCATACAATGAGTGGCGTTGTCATTGATAATGACACTCTCATCATTGACCAACCTGGAGCGCTGTGTAGCACAAACTTTCACAAAAACTCAGAGCATACAGTTAACATTGATAACATCGACACAGATGCCACAGATGTTAACAATAAAGATGTTGACAGCAAACAAAATGCTGACAGTCAACAAGATCCTGAAGGTCATGATGCTGCTAGCCAACAAGATGCTGACGGTAAACAAGATTACACAGCCAGAAGTACACGTAAACAGAAACGTGTGCTAAGACCTATAAGGTTTCTGTGTAACTTTATCCAAAGGGGGATGGCTAAGAAAGCTTACCTGCCTATCACACTAGAAGGTGTCCTTGAGCATGAGGCCCTCTTGGACGGCAGTTCAGACATTACCATTATGTCAGCCAAACTGTTTGAGGAGTTAAGGACCGCCGCTAACAGTGTTGACAGGCAAATACCCTTCGTGAAAAGTGCTATTGAGCTACAGGGCCTCGCAGAGACGAGAACAACCCTGACAGCTATAGCCATGGTTCACATGCAGATCGGCAAAATGACACTATACCACACGGTGTACGTGTCCAAACTTGACTCATTCCCATTTTTGGTTGGCCAAGATTTTATAAACCGTTTCGATGCGATTATAGATTATGGTCAGCAGACAATGTGGGCAACAGTGAGAAAACGCCTGCCAATAAAAGTGCCTCCTAGTGGTGATACAGACTGCCTAACCGCAGGTACCGCAGAGGACACACGGGACCCCTCATCCGAGGACAAGAGCCTGGTAAGTGACCTTTCAGAAACAGGTGAGGCAGAAGAGACCCAACAGTTGGACATGACTCTGGCCCAACAAGAGAACCTCCTCTGCAAGCTGGAACAATCATCACTCACTGACCACTGTCTACCACAGGTAGTGAAAGGTGTGGAGCTCCAAGGACCCTACACCGAAGACGCTGTACTGTCCTCTGGGACAGGTAATTCGGCAATCAGCCAAGCTTTCAATGAAACCTTGGTTCAAGGGCATTTGATTCCAGAAAATGACAGTCAACAAGGCGCTGACAGTCACTTGGACATCATTGTTACAGAGTTCGAGGACCCCTCACCAGACAAAAAGGGGGCAAACTCACATTACCTACCACAGGTAGAAAAAGGTGTGGAGATCCACGGATCCCACACCAAAGACGCTGTACTGTCCTTTGGGACAGATAAATCGGCAACCAGCCAAGCTTTCGAGGAAATCTTGGTTCAAGAGCATTTGAGTCTAGAAATAATAAGAAATGACATAGTTTTTACAGACTCAAAGAGCCCCTCTTCAGTCAAGAAGTGGGTAAACACACGCAACAACAACAGTGACCTGTCGCAGTCTGAACAATCAGACACACCTGCGACTGCGCCGACGGTTGTGACACACCTGAATTACACAGAAAGAGGTAAACGTAAGAAGAAACGTTGGCCGAAACCTAAAAGGTTCCTGTGTACTGTCTACTCTCAGCTGCGAAAACAGCTTAAACTAAACAATGGCATCCTAACTTGTGCCCATGGACGGACGTCCTCACCTGTGTTCGTGGTCCCCCATGACCTCAGGGGGGTGATGTTAGGTCATGCCCAAGACAAAGACAAAGATTTCAATAACCCTACAAACGACAAAGATCTCGCAAACTCACAGACTTCATGGGAAATTAAGGTCGTCCAAGCACACGATAGTAAATAAACTAAACAGTTTGAACTATATTAGTTGCTAAAAATAAACGGCTCCAACTAGAACTTAGAAACGCTAAGTTTAAAAACCCACAACACAAAACTAACCTTAACAACCGTTTAAATCCGCAACACTCACCCTGCTTAATATGCTTTTTAAACACTTAGATTTAAATGGGACCCATGTCAGACTTTTATTTGTAGATTTTTCCTCAGCTTTTGATACAATCCAACCTCACATATTAACTGAACGGCTTGTTGAACAGTTTCCTCTGAGTAACAATTTGATGGGCTGGATCTTGGATTTTTTAAGTAACAGGACACAGAGAGTAAGGGTGAATAATTGTCTCTCTGAATCTAAGTCCTCTTCCACCGGGTCACCCCAGGGATGTGTACTGTCACCCCTGCTTTTTATTCTATACACCAACATGTGTCGGAGCAGACATGAGAGCAGGTACATTATAAAGTATGCAGATGATTCTGTTATTGTCAGTCTGCTTAAAGGAAATGAAAGTAGCCATGGGCAGGTGACTGATGATTTTGTTCAATGGTGCGAGGACTCTTTCCTCAAACTAAACACAGATAAGACAAAAGACATGATCATTGATTTTAGGAAGAAACCTCACCAGCACGGAGTCACTTTAATTAAAGGTCAAGCAATTGAGACAGTGCAGTCTTACAAATATCTCGGGACAATCATAGACGATAAATTAAACTTTGAAACCAATTTTGACAAGGTGTGCAAAAAGGCCCACCAGCGCCTTTATTGTCTAAGGAAACTCAACCATTTTAATATTGACCGAACCATAATGACCATGTTTTATCGTGCTTTTATTGAATCAGTTTTATCCTTTTCCTTGGTGTCATGGTTTGGTCACACTACACTGAGAGGAAAGAATTCCCTTCAGCAGATTGTTAAGCTGTCATCTAAACTGACCGGAGGAACCCAAACCTCAGTTACATCCATGTACGTTAGTCAGGTACAGAGGATAGCTTCTTCTGTTTTAAAAGTCAGAGTCAGAGTCAGAGTCAGAGTCAGAGAGAATTTATTGTCATTTGCACCGCATGTAGTACATGTGTTGAAAACGAGATTATGTACACAGGGTCCCAGTTACATCCAACAACAAATGCAAGAGAAATACAATAATAACATCTAGGATTAACTAAGAGAGACATCACATCAGCTAGTAATACACTAAGCCCTAATGTAGTAGAAAAACATCATTATAAACAGCAGCACGAACATGAGCAGATGGTCACAGATGAACGCAGCAACAAGAAACAGATCAGTACAGTATCAGTATGATGTGACATTTTGCAGTGTTTATTCTTATTATTTATTTATTCATGAGTCTGACAGCCTCAGGGTAGAAGCTGTTTCTCAGTCTAGTGGTTCTACATTTGATGCTCCTCAACCTCCGTCCCGAGGGGAGTGGTGCAAAGAGTGAGTGTGCTGGGTGAGTGAGGTCTTTCATGATGCAGGTGGCTCTTTTTCTGCATCTGGAGGTGTAAATGTCTGTGATGGTGGGGAGACTGACTCCCACAGACTTCTGTGCAGCCTTCACCACTCTCTGCAGAGCTTTTCTCTCTGCAACTGTGCAGCCTCCATGCCACACGTTGATGCTGGAGCACAGGACGCTCTCCACTGCACACCTGTAGAACGAGGTGAGGACTGGGCTTCTCAGACCGGCTCGTCTCAGCCGTCTGAGGAAGTAGAGTCTCTGATGACCTTTCTTGATCAGGCTGGTGGTGTTGTTGCTCCAGCTGAGGTTATCATTCAAGTGTACACCCAGGTATTTGTAGCTGGAGACCACCTCCACCGCAGATCCACCTATATACAGTGGGGTGTGGGTGTGTTTGTTCCTTCTGAAGTCCACAATCATCTCCTTCGTCTTCTTCACATTCATGTGAAGGTTGTTCTCTTTGCACCAGCTCTCCAGATGTTCCACCTCCTGTCTGTAGCTGGATTCATCATTATCTGTGATGCATCCCACCACAGCTGTATCATCTGCAAACTTAACAATATGACAGCCTGGATGTGTGGCTATACAATCATATGTGAGCAGAGTGAACAGAAGAGGGCTCAGCACACATCCCTGAGGAGAGCCAGTGCTGAGGGTGATGGTGGAGGAGGAGAAGTTGTGGATCTTCACGGACTGTGGTCTGTCTGTTAAGAAGTCTAAGACCCAGTTACAAATAGAGGGGCTTAGTCCAAGTGTGGATAGTTTGTCTATCAGAGTTTGGGGGATCATGGTGTTGAAGGCAGATGTGAAGTCCACAAAGAGCAGACGCACGTATGAGTCCTTCTGATCCAGGTGGGTGAGAGCAGTGTGGACCACGGAGGAGATGGCGTCCTCTGTTGATCGGTTCTCACGATATGCATATTGATGAGGGTCCTCGTTGATGTTGACGGCTGTCTTGATGTGGGACATGACCAGTTTCTCAAAACATTTAGCGACTATCGGGGTGAGGGCCACCGGTCTATAGTCATTCAGACCAGTCACTGTGGAGCTTCTTTGGG
>JBBPBX010033597.1:0-11773 GCA_038048925.1 Garcialebias charrua
CACGGGAACAGCACTGATAAAGTGCCACTCTGCTCCTTCACCTCCCCTTCTATTGCTCTCGGCTCTCCCTTCCCACACAGTTGGCTGTGAACACGCCCCTAAGAGAACGTACTCAGGCACGTTTTTTTTTATTTATTTATTTTTTATCTTGGACTACCACTCGTTGTGCAACAAGATGGAGCGGCAGAAAAAAATGCTATCCGGGAACAGTGGAAAAATATGTGAAAAACAATTTATTTAAAAAGAGGAAAAGATGCAATGATTAGTTAAAATGATTTTATATGTACAACACTTTGTTGCAGATGTTGTTGTTTTGAAGGACTTTATAAATAAATAAATAAATAATAATAATTATTATAAAAAATGCTGCAGATCTGAGAATCAATACTCATGTCACATGATTCATTTAAAATGTCACGTTATTATATTACATTACTGATATTTTGTATCTGCAAGAGTTAAGAGTTATTCTGAAATGTTACAAATGTGTTCATTCCTACAAAACAGTTAATAAAATATACTAAATTTCAAATGTTACAGATTGAGTTTAACGTAAAAGAAATAGAGCTTTGGAGCGCATGTGACCATGAGGGGGCGTGTCAGGGGCGTTCCCGTCTCGACCGCCATTTTTGCTGGTCAGAAAAAAAGAAAAGACCTGAGTAATACTTGCCTCCACTGACATTCCCAGTCATTTTAGCAGACCTGGTCTGTGTCAGTGTTTACACCACAAATAATTTTTATAATTACAAATCACTGGTCCAATCTATGAACAGCTGGGTAGATGATTTGGACATTTTTAAAGCCCCCAGATTGTAAATACGTTGAAGGTACGTTGTTTTTGGCTCCTTAATTGTACATAAATTATTAATTTACATTTCTTTCAGAATCAAACAACCTTCTGTATGCTATGAGTATTAAAAACTGAGAACACTTGATTTTTAAAGTATGTTTTTTAACTAAATTACAAAGGTCCAAGTTGAAAATTACCTTATTTTTAATGACTTGAGCATGTCTAATAACATGTAGACTTCAAATCTTGATTAGATTACTATAATCACTATATACAGTATATGTATTAAGATGCATATATATACTGTATATTATAGATTGTCTTTTCATTCACCATTTTAATTGTGTTCACAGGTTCTGCTCTGACTCTGAGCCACCAGAACACCGTGGGTCATGCTGAGTAACAGTGTGTCTACACACAGAAATAAAATGGTGTGTGAATCATCAAAACACCTACATTAAAATACAGCGAGCAGTAAAAAAAATCTTAAAGTTAAAGCATGTGGTTTCATCATAAACACCAACTCCTGAACTTGGAGCATCTTCTGATGGACTCAGTGTGATCGCTGCTGCCTGGAGAAAGTTCCCTCACAGATACAAGACATGCAGCATCCAGCAGCTGGAGGCAGGAGATGAAGTTCACCTGCAGAAGCATCACCCACTCTGCACAGGTGCATAATCAAACCACTGTGACCTTGTGTGGACCACACAGACATGGCTGGACGTCTACAGAAAGCATGAAGCTTCCTAAAGATATTTCTCAGAGCTTGTACTTCAAGGGAGACATAATTATGTAAAACATGCTGTTGACTTATATTTGCACATTTTTGTGTGTTTTCTATAAAATGTATTAACTCACACGTTCATCACATTTACTGGAAATGTTTAATTACATCAAATGTTTACTTCAAAATGGATCTGTTTCATTTCAAATTCAAACAATGACAACAATACGGCAAAGCAATGAAGTCCTGTATAGTACCTGACTTTTTTGTGTCACCCCTAAGAAATTCTTTGTCTAGCTGTTTTTTATTCAGCTCTGACCTGAGCTCCCTGTTTTCCTGTAAGAGACGATTAATTTCTGCTCTTCTTTGTTCGCACAACTGACATTCTGTTTGTCGCCTTTTTGCTGCTGGTTCATCTTCCTCCTCCCCATCTGCAGCGACAGTGATGTCCTCTCGTGGGGTTTCCACCGCAGACTCCACAACTTGCTCATGCTCCTCTTCAGCAGCCTCCACAAGCTGTGTGTGCTCATCTTCTGCAGCCTCCACCACCTGTTGGTGCTCATCTTCTGCAGCCTCCATCACCTGTTGGTGCTCATCTCCTGCAGCCTCCACCACCTGTTGGTGCTCATCTCCAGCACCCTCCTTGGGTGGACCTTGGCGAGCTGGGGGGGTACGCAGGGTTAGCGGGGGAGCTGACTCGCTGTGGGAGCACTGTTCCTGCAGATATTTTTCTCCCCATCCCTCAACACGCACCTCCGCCCTCTTCATCTTAAATTAATACATGTAGGGAATTTGAGTCTCGGGTGTGCTGCAATGGTTTTACATCTCTGTTGTTCAGAGCACCTGGGACTCAATTTTATATACACTTTAGACATTCATTCATAAACATCTTCATAAAAGTCACATATAGGGAATGGAGTGAGCACTATGGCTATGGGTGGCGGGATGACATCAATCTCGCCCCCATGCCTATGCTCACTCAACATTATGCATCTAGACAATTAGGGCCTGGGTTAGAGTTGGAGTGGAGGGGAAACTGGTACAATGCCAGCCTTTGCTCCTTCTCTTTCCCTTTTAAGTACACTTTACAACAACACTCACCAACAGTACATTTGGGGACGGGGGTGTGTGTGTCGGGGTCTTGATTTGTTAATTTCAATTTTATTTATTTATGTATTTATATATTTATATATTATTTATTTATTTTTCTCTTACCCCCCTGGTTGCCTGGCGGACATTCTGGGGGTGGGCCGTCAGGGGTTGTGCTGGGGTGTGGGGGGGTTCGGGGCCTGCGGGGTCGCCGCGGGCGGGACTGGCAGTGCGCTCCCCCTGGGGCTGCTTGGGCTCGAGTGTCCTGTCCTGTCCTGTCGGCAGGGCGCGGGGTGGGCCGGATCTTGGACGTCTGCTACTCTCCACCCCAGAATGAATGGGCCTACCTCCTGGGTTTGGATGTGGGCTGCCCCATGTAGGGAGCAGGTACATGTCTTGGACCTGGGGGGTATAGAGTGTGCATCGGGATTATGAATGGAGCGTGTCGTTATTGTTTGTCTTTCTATGACTGAGGGTGAGGATGAGGGTGGGTCTGAATGAGTGTATCTGTGTATGAATGTTTAAGTGTCAGGCTGGGACTTGGACTGCCCCCTCTCTGATACTTCTGAGGCTACCTAGTGTCGCACTCCTGCCACGTGGCCCCCTGGTGGGTGTTCCTCTGCCCGCGGGCGTGCTTGGGACCCTCACTATCTGGGGCTGGGCGCTTGGGCGTTTGTCGGCTCGGCCTGGTGGCTGCCTGGTGGGGCTCGGGTCCTCTGGTCCTGTCGGGTCTGGACCTGAGGGGTGGGCGTCCCCGGTGCCCGAGCATCGGCGACCGGCCCTGGGGCTACATCGGTGCAGCGGGCTCCGGCGGGGGCCTGTGTATTTGTCGCTGTTGACCCCGGGGGGTCATTGTGTGTGGTCCCTGGTGGGGTTCGTCCGGTTCTTCCCCTTGGTCGGATCTGGGGAGTGGACGAGTGGCTCGTCCTGTTCGGGTGGTCCTGGGGACTCTGGGCTCGGGGTCCTTCCTGGGGTCTTGGGCTCTGATCGCCCTTTCGTCTGTCTCGGGCTTTGGAGGGACAGATCTCTGATGCTTCACATTCGCTACTAAATGTTCTATTGGAGGAACCTTATTCACTTATGCATGCTCACAACCACACACAAATGGATGTAGGGATGTATATGTAGATATATGTAGATGGGTATATAAATGAATATAAATATATATGTATGTATACTGTATATATATTTGTAGGTATGGGTATGTTTATATATAGAAATCTAATGCAAGGTCATGAATATTATCAGTCTTTATGCTTGTATGTTTTGTTGCTGTGCTCTGTCATGTGCTTTGCAGGATTGTGGACGGAGGTTTGGTGTGTTTGCCTTGTGCTCTTTTTGTGGATAATTGTTGTTTTGTTGTCTCACTTTCTCTTTTCTTTCTTTCTCTCTAAAAAAAAATAAAAAAAAAAAAAAAATAATAAAATAAAATAAAATAAAATAAATAAAAAAAATACATATTGGAGTGAGAGGATGGCTATAAGGTGTGAAGGGAGGCCATCTATAAATGGAAAAAAAAAAAAATTACATCAAATGTTCACTTCAAAATGGATCTGTTTCATTTCAAATTCAAACAATGACAACAATACGGCAAAGCAATGAAGTCCTGCATAGTACCTGACTTTTTTGTGTCTCCCCTAAGAAATTCTTTGTCTAGCTGTTTTTTATTCAGCTCTGACCTGAGCTCCCTGTTTTCCTGTAAGAGACGATTAATTTCTGCTCTTCTTTGTTCGCACAACTGACATTCTGTTTGTCGCCTTTTTGCTGCTGGTTCATCTTCCTCCTCCCCATCTGCAGCGACAGTGATGTCCTCTCGTGGGGTTTCCACCGCAGACTCCACAACTTGCTCATGCTCCTCTCCAGCAGCCTCCACAAGCTGTGTGTGCTCATCTTCTGCAGCCTCCACCACCTGTTGGTGCTCATCTTCTGCAGCCTCCACCACCTGTTGGTGCTCATCTCCTGCAGCCTCCATCACCTGTTGGTGCTCATCTCCTGCAGCCTCCACCACCTGTTGGTGCTCATCTCCAGCAGCCTCCACCACCTGTTGGTGCTCATCTCCAGCAGCCTCCACCACCTGTTGGTGCTCATCTTCTGCAGCCTCCATCACCTGCTGATGATCATCTCCGTTGTGCTCTGCTGTAACGTCTCTTTAATCGATGAGCATGTCGGTCTGATGTTGACACTTTCACCTCGGAGTGTCCCAAGTGCAGTGTTGGAGCCCAGTCGGGATTTGACTCATCCATCTCATAAGAAGATTTGCCTTGAAGAGAACGCAGATCAGTAATATAATTATTGCCAGAAAACATTACTGTCATCCATCTAGTATATTATTTTTTTAGTTGAAATTACTGAAGTTCCATTAGTAGATTACCTTATTTTAATGGTGATGTATAAATGTCATAACAATGTACTACCCTTAAATATTCAGACACATTTTGTTAAAAGATGAAGTGCTTTAATGTGTAATATGTTGAAATTTGAAAATTGAGATGAGTTACTCATTTTTTGTTACTTATAGATTATTCTTTGAATAGATTGTTTGGAAAAGGGGCAGATATAATAAGATAGTTTCTTCTTTCTGCTGCCTTTCATTTTATATTTTCTTTTTTTTGTCTTTGTTGGGTATTTATTTTGATAAAATGAATAAAGAAATAAATTAATAATAAAAAACAATATGCTACAGTCAATGTGACAACACAATCAACTTTAAACAGTTTATTTTAAAATAACACAGATGTCCGACCTAAACTTGGTTGACCCACTATGCACTGAACTCGACCAAAACATGATACACCTTGACAAAATGGCACAACTCCAGTAAACTGATTTAAAATACTCACCTGAATGGAAATGTCTGGAACAAACAAGCATGTATCTTGTGATGTTGGAGAACGTTACATCAGGACGTCTCACTGCTGATACCCATGCCTCCTTTTTGTTATGGCCGACACAAGCTCGCCCTCGCGTTGTTTCCAGGTAGGGAAACTATAAAACGAGTCCGTTTTCTTATTTTTTTACCTTTTCTGTCGTGTGAACGGACATTGCATCCTATTACACAGCAATTTAGGACCATTGCTAAGCTGTTGAAACCTGATTCGAACAAAATACGAGCGAGGCAGGAAAAATGGCGGATCGACAAAAAACTACAAAAAAAACTACCCACAATGCTGTGCGCGGTGGACCAGTGACGTCACAATCCAAAGCTCTATAAAAAAGAAATAAAAAAAGAAAAGAAAATGTTGTTACCTTTATGAAGGAGCAGGTGATGCAGAAGGTGCTGGTGACAAAAGACAGACAGGTGAGTCAGGAGAGGCAGCTGAATTATATAAAAAGAAATAAAAAAAGAAAAGAAAATGTTGTTACCTTTATGAAGGAGCAGGTGATGCAGAAGGTGCTGGTGACAAAAGACAGACAGGTGAGTCAGGAGAGGCAGCTGAATTATATAAAAAGAAATAAAAAAAGAAAAGAAAATGTTACCTTTATGAAGGAGCAGGTGATGCAGAAAGTGCTGGTGACAAAAGACAGACAGGTGAGTCAGGAGAGGCAGCTGAATTATATAAAAAGAAATAAAAAAAGAAAAGAAAATGTTGTTACCTTTATGAAGGAGCAGGTGATGCAGAAGGTGCTGGTGACAAAAGACAGACAGGTGAGTCAGGAGAGGCAGCTGAGTTATATAAAAAGAAATAAAAAAAGAAAAGAAAATGTTGTTACCTTTATGAAGGAGCAGGTGATGCAGAAGGTGCTGGTGACAAAAGACAGACAGGTGAGTCAGGAGAGGCAGCTGAGTTATATAAAAAAGAAATAAAAAAAGAAAAGAAAATGTTGTTACCTTTATGAAGGAGCAGGTGATGCAGAAAGTGCTGGTGATGCTGGTGACAGAAGACAGACAGGTGAGTCAGGAGAGGCAGCTGAATTATATAAAAAAGAAATAAAAAAAGAAAATATTGTTACCTTTATGAAGGAGCAGGTGATGCAGAAAGTGCTGGTGATGCTGGTGACAAAGACAGACAGGTGAGTCAGGAGAGGCAGCTGAGTTATATAAAAAGAAATAAAAAAAGAAAAGAAAATGTTGTTACCTTTATGAAGGAGCAGGTGATGCAGAAGGTGCTGGTGACAAAAGACAGACAGGTGAGTCAGGAGAGGCAGCTGAATTATATAAAAAGAAATAAAAAAAGAAAAGAAAATGTTGTTACCTTTATGAAGGAGCAGGTGATGCAGAAAGTGCTGGTGATGCTGGTGACAGAAGACAGACAGGTGAGTCAGGAGAGGCAGCTGAATTATATAAAAAAGAAATAAAAAGAAAAGAAAATGTTGTTACCCTGATGCATGCTCAATAATCCAGGTAGAAAAATCCAAAAAAGCTAAGTCTGGTCCTCTGGACATTCAAAAAACAAAACAAAACAAAGCAAAAAAAATTGTAGAAACGTTTCGTCTACGTTAAATCTCAGGAAGTCCAACATTTCACTGATCACATCAACTCTGTGGATAAATATATCAAGTTCACACGAGAAGATGTAGTAAAAAATGGCAGGTTGGCTTTCTTGGACTGTGAGGTCTCAGTTTCTGATAGAGGACATTTGCAAAATGAGGTGTACCGCAAACCCACACACAGACCAGTATTTACAGTTTGACTCCCATCACCCTCTGGAGCACAAGTTAGGAGTCATCAGGACTCTGTACCACAGAGCAGACAGCGTCCACATTAACTCAGGAGCCAGACAAAAGGAGTAATATTGTGTATGCTGTTCAGTGATCAGTCTTACATCAGGGAAACTAAACAGCCACTGGCCAAAAGGATGGCCCAGCACAGAAGATCAACATCATCAGGTCAGGACTCTGCGGTCTACACTCATCTCCAGGCCAGCGGTCACTCTTTCAGGGATGAAGATGTTCACATCCTTGATAGAGAGGAACGATGGTTTGAGAGAGGAGTAAAGGAGGCCATCTTTGTGAAAAGAAACCGTCCATCATTAAACAGAGGTGGAGGCCTCCGGGTTCAACTGTCCCCCACTTACAATGCTGTTATTGCTAGTATCACTCAGCCCTCTGTGAATAGCAAACAACCATCAGGGTGTTAACGATCCATCATCAGGCTGATGGTCCTCCTTGATCATGTGAGCAGCTGGTTTCGGCTGTCATCAGCCAACCGGTTGATCCACTGTGGGAAGGGGCTATTTATAAGACTGAGCTGAACACAGCTTCTCAGACTGAGGAAGTCTTTCGGACGAAAGACGAAACGTTTCTACAGTTTTTTTTGCTTTGTTTTGTTTTTTGAATGTCCAGAGGACCAGACTTAGCTTTTTTGGAAAATGTTGTTACCTTTATGGAGGAGCAGGTGATGCAGAAGGTGCTTGGTGATGCTGGTACAGGTGAATGAGGAGGGGCAGGTGAGTCCAGAAAGGCAGCTGAAGTGGAGCTCCCTGATCTGCTATACTCTTGGGCACGCGCCCAGCCTGAGCAAAGACGAACGCTTGATAAATTACTGTCAAATTCAGAATACAGTTTAATGTGTAATATAATCTTAATTTAATATTTAATCTAAATAAACAACATTTTTTACAATAAATAAACTATACTAACAATAATAAAAATCTTTGTTTGTTTGATGTTTGATGAGCTGTTCACCCAATACACAGATGTAATGTTAATTATTTCATGACACTCACTGTGCAGGGTCTGAATAATCCAGGCATCTTCGTGCAGAACAGCTGTGTCATGGAAATCTAGTAAGATCAAAAAAGAGGTACATCTTCACTTAGGTTTATGGATTAAAGCTAACTGTGAAACAGTTCAATCACAACATATCCACTAATACAATTTCACACATTTAATATGATCAGACAAACTACTGTAAACACTCCAACAATGACCTCATCAGTTCAACAGAATCACAGGACCTGTGCAATGTAACAAAGGTTTAATCTGTTACAATGTTTAATATTTTTCACCTGCTCATTGTGAAGTTTTAAAATGACTTCTGTCTGAATAAGGTCATCAGATGAGGTAGACATATATTAACTTGCAGCTGCATGATAAAAAACTTGCAGAATTGTTCATTTGTTTGAAGATTACTCACCCACCCTAGTTATATTGTTTACATAGTTTCAGGGACACGTTGGCTCAAATTTTTTGTGCTTCATCTTCTGACTCTCATCATATTCTATCAAGTGGAAACCTCAGATGAAACAAGTTAGATGTTCCCACCGCTAGTTAGAACGACTGTGTGTCATGTTTTGAAGCATAAAGAGACCAAGTAGGACCTCACTGCAGCAGAAACCAGCAGTTTTAACAGACCTTAGAAAGCCAAAACACTTCCACACTGACGAATTAGTCTTTCCTCTCTAATCAGTGATGTCATCTCTTTCTCTTCGCTTGTGAAACTTTGTTCAATCACATTCTGACGGACATGGGCACTCGTTTGAAGTGAAAACTACGCTCGTCTGAGGTTAGCCTAGCCTGCTACCGCCTGCTGGAAGCTGCGAGATCTACGTCACCACGCACTTACGTATTTGTGTCACAGCTTTTTCTGTCCGGGCGCTTCAAGCCGAACAGGAAAAGCGTCAGTGAAAGGCTGTAAAATCCTATCGAAATAATCGTTAAATAAAAACTTAGCCCCTGTATCAACTTATTCCTTGAATTTTCAATAATCAGATTAATGTTTTCAGAGCCTCTCTCTATTTGATTCTTTATTACGTATTTGTGTCACAGCTTTTTCTGTCCGGGCGCTTCAAGCCGAACAGGAAAAGCGTCAGTGAAATGCTGTAAAATCCTATCGAAATAATCGTTAAATAAAAACTTAGCCCCTGTATCAACTTTTTCCTTGAATTTTCAATAATCAGATTAATGTTTTCAGAGCCTCTCTCTATTTGATTCTTTATTATTAATCCCAAGGGAGACTGCGTGCTCGCTAGCTAGCACGCTAGTTAGCAGACTCATGGCGTCTACTGCAGCCAGAAATAAACTTTATTTACGCCGCAAACAGCCAGCTCTTGTTACCAGTTACGATACACAGCTCCTACAACAATTCTAAGGCCCTGTTTACACGGACACTGTGTGGGGGAAACGCAACTTTTGGGTATGTTAATTAGGTTGAAAGTTTTGCGTTGACATGGGCGAATTCTGTGGATACGACTCTCTCCCCCCCACCCCCCGTACTCATGAATTTACTGTAGTTACCATGCTGGGCCTGTAGATGGCGCTGTGATCTTTGGAACCTTCACTACTGCGCATGCGCCACCCACTGCTGCTTGAGGTAAACAAAGCACACGAGGCAGCCTGTTTTCCTCTCTGGCTAAAAGTTCAGCTACTACAAGTTGTTGTCAACAAGTTAACAACAAGTTAAAGCTGGAATTTGGATAAGAGTCAACAGATCTGACACCAAGTGGACCGCTTCATCTGCACACCAGTTGCTGACTGGACGTCTGGACCGGAACCGAGTCAACATGTCTGACTTTAGTCCGTGAGAATCAGCTGATTTACAGCAGCGCTACAAGGTAAACCATGTTCTTAATAATGTGTCCTGGTGTTTAGTTCGATCACAGAACAACCAACTGAGGTTTTATTTTTATTTTTTTCCTGCGAGGTCGAAGCTGTTCCACGAAGCGGACCGGCGGTTCGGATCTGGGTCCAGTGTCCACCAGGATGAACAACAGAGTCCAGTTCATTAAAGTTCGGTTAACGTGTTTTTAAAAGTGTTCAATTTAATTCTCAGTGTTTGTGACATGAGTTTGTGGTGTTGAATAAATAAATAAATTAAAAATCAACCTGGTGTCTTCATTTTCAACATGCAGCATGTTAGGCATGACGTAACGAGTCCAGATAGCTTCATTTAGCTCAGATAAATGTAAATATCTCCCACGCTAACATAAATACTGTTTATTATTGTTAAACTGTTAATATATAGCACATTTAGTATGTTATAGTGCAGCGTGACACGTGAAATGTCCGACTGCCTCGTTAACAGACAACTGGATCCAGGCAGCTGCTCTCTTCCAACACAGATGCAGGTAAGGTGTAGAATAATTAAATATGAGAATCAAAATATATTCCATCAGCTATAGTTCAGAAAGTGGTGCGTGTGTCCACTGTCCAGTCCACCGCCATTGTTAAAATGCCGGCTGTCTGCGCGTGCGTGCTGCGTGCATGTGTTCAAACAAAAGCTCCACGGGAGATGTTTACATTATCAACGGGGGGTCAGCGAAAAACTTCCACCTTGAGAGCAGGGTCAGAAAAGTATCGGTGTCATCGAGGGGGGCCAGCAGCGTCGTGTAGGCGATAAGCAAAGTCGCAAAGAGAAAGTAGCGGTTACACTCAAAATACGCGCCGTGTAAACTGGCCCCTAAATGTACAAAAAAAAAATGCTCAGGACTGAATATTTAATTGACTGACCATTTCACTGTCACATAATGTTACTAAAAATCAGCAAATAGACTGATATATATATTAACCCGCTTTCCATCAGCTAAAATAAGCGCATATTAACAGTTTACTTACAGTGCAAGACGTTCTTGATCTGCCGAAGTAAAGGAACAACTGTAAAGCTTTACAAAGTGAGCCTCTACTTCATGCCATTTTGCTTAAAATACACATTACAGTGCTCATTACTTATCTAATTTTGACTTAAAACATTGTTTAGAGCTTTTTTCTCAAAAATACTATACACTGTTGTTCAAAATTTTATTGTACATTCCAAAGAATTGTCTTACCTCTGACAAAATGGATGGTCCAGTCCACTTCTGAAGCATGTGTGTGCACATGGCAGAATGTGCAGCCAAGATGGCGGAAGTGTAGAGTAATTAAAATCAAAGTGCTTTAATTAGTAAAATCTATTAGATTTAAAAATCTTTTAGGATACTCATATTTTTCTATTAAAATATGCTAAAGATATCGTTGCTTATTTTACCGTAAAAAAATATAAGTAAATTTAAATTACTTAACATCTCAAAAATGTTGAATTTTGCTTACACTGAATTAAAACCATGCATATGCATTTTTACTGAGTAACAGTTACTATCAGTGGCCTATTAGATACTACTTAACCCCAATCACACTTTTTTCAGTGTAGGGAGAGGGAAGTCTGGGCCTCCCTACTTAGGCTGCTACCCCCGCCACCCGACCCCGGATAAGCGGACGAAAATGGATGGATGGATGGATGGATGGATATATATATA
>JBBPBX010033597.1:18976-33166 GCA_038048925.1 Garcialebias charrua
GTTCACTCTCTCACTCACATGGGAACAATTTAGAGTTACCAATCAGCCTAACATGCATGTTTTTAGTCTGTTGGAGGAAACTGGAGTACCCATAGAAAACCCGCGCATGCACAAAGAGAACATGCAAACTCCACCCAGAAAGTCCCCCAAAATTTGTACCGGGGACCTGCTCGCTGAGGGACAGCAGCTCTACCAGTTGCACCACCGTGCTGCCTGTAACCGACCAGTAGTCCCATAATAAGGCTTGGCTGTGTGTTCCCCAGTAAGTACTGGTTAACTACCCATTAGCTCCTGATTCATTCCTCTTTTGTTTCCATGATAACTACCCATTAGTTCCTGATAATTCCTCTCTGTTTCCCAGGTATCTAACCAGTAGTCCCCTAGTAAGTCTTGGCTGTGTGTTCCCCAGTAAGTACTGATTAACTACCCATTAGCTCCTGATTTGTTCTTGATTAATTCCCTGAGGTGTTCCGTAGTAGTTAATCAAATTTTGTGTACCTTATAGTAAAGTGTTTCCCAGGAAGGGTGCAAATTAACAGACCAGACGGAAAACGAGAGCTTTTAAAACTCCAGACGTGTCGGGGTTCAGAGAAGTAATCCCTTATTCACGGGTATTGATCAAGAAATCTGCGGAGACGTTCACCATCATGATAATTGGTCCTTTGTGTGCTGAGGTTTTGTTTTATTATCAACGTGGCGAACATCCCAACAGGTTCTAAAGAGAAAATGAGTATCCGATTCATCCTGTTGACTTCTTTTTTTTAAACATGAAGGACAAAACAAGGTCGGATACAAGACGAAGCCAGAAACCCCGGACATTATGAGCTCTGCTAATGATTCGCTCCACTCTCCAGCTCCGATGAAGGTGAGCACAAAGAGCTGCAGGCGGCAGATGGTCTGATGCAAATTATACCTTGATCGCAGTCGGCTGCGAAACACTGGGTCTTATTAAGCTGTTCAACAAAAAGCTGCTTTTTTTTTCTCCAAAGAATCACTTCATTTTCTCTCCACATGAAATCACTAAACGCCCGGCAAGCATTTATTCATGATTCGGACTTCAGAGCAAGTCTCCGTGTTACGTCAAGAGATAAAACCATTGACTGAAAAAAGGCAAAAAACCATAATTTTAAGCCAAAGGACGGGCAAAAAAAAATCACAGCTGACCAACCTTATTTAATTAAATTAAATAATCAACCTCACAGTTAGTAGCTGAGAGAACAAAATTGT
This sequence comes from Garcialebias charrua, assembly GCA_038048925.1. Lineage (NCBI taxonomy): Eukaryota > Metazoa > Chordata > Actinopteri > Cyprinodontiformes > Rivulidae > Garcialebias > Garcialebias charrua. Next base: position 20,204 of record JBBPBX010033597.1, read on the forward strand.
CATTTTGTCTGTTAGCAAAATATCTCAAAATCCAGTGGACAAATGTAAGCAGTAATCACAGGAACTAATTTCCGAATTGAACCAACTGGAGATGGCTGCTGTTATAGAAAATAAATATTAATAACATAGTTACAGTGGAAGAGCCTAAAGCGCCTAAACCTCCACAGATGTCTTCAGCTGCTAATCAGTTGGTTAATTTTTAACTGATTGATACATTTGTTCTTTAAAGTTTTATTTTTGTGATGAAAGATTCAAAAATACACGTTGGGCTTTCCAGTCTGACTTTATTTTCTTCTCTAAGGACACATTTTCGCTCATTCTTCGACATCGGCCACAGATATTCAACTTTCATGAACACATGAACGAAGACGGTCAGTTGCACAAATATTCCCTTAACATTTGATGTGCGCTGGGAGTTCTTGGCTCCATGTTGTGGGACTCATTTGGGCCCAAGACAGTAAACTGTGAGTCATCTGATGGACGTTTAGCATTAGCGCATCACGCGCCGCACATCTCGGCAGCGTGCTGATGGTTGTGTTGGTCCGTGCACAGTCATGGTGTTTGTAGGCGCAAACAGATGAGCCAGACTGTACAGAAGGAACATAAATGTATCGCCACTTCTTCAAATTATTACAGAAAACTCTTTATATAAAACTGAACAACACAGTCAGAACAGCAGTAGTTATACCAAGTAACAGGACTTTAATATTCTTGATGTTGGGTGGTTCTTGTGGGCAGAACTTGGATGCTCTGGTGCAAATTCTCAGGAGAAAATGATCCTAACGAACAGAACTCAAGGCAGCTGGACTCGTTGTTGCTTCCTGGAGTCACCCGGAGTTCATCGTCTTCTCAGATGATTCATCCTTCAACAGTTTAAACGTTACAGGACGCAGTGGTTGGATGTAACTAAGTACAAGTACTTTGTGACTGTACTTAAGTACATTTTTCATGTATCTGTACTTTACTTAAGTAGAGTTAAACGTGGGTACTTTTTACTTTTACTCCACTACATTTTACATTATCTGTACTTTCTACTACACTACATTTATATAATTTGTTGAGTTACAAGTTACTTTCACGTTGCGATTTTTTAAAATTTGTTTGTTAGTTTGAAAGTAACTGATGTCGAGAGGGGAGTTGGTCCACTGAATCACTGCAAAGTGGACAGGTAACATTAGACCTGCCTTCAAGAAGAGTTGGGCCAATAATGTATGTTCTAGTATTTACGTAACTGAGTTGGAGTCACACACAGCATCGCCAACACACCCACAATGGATTCCACCGTGGAGTCAGCCAGAAGATACGCACCACCCATGCATGGCCTTTTTGAAATATTTTTGAAAGACTATTGAAAGACTGTTCAGTAATCAGGACAGATTCTCTCTCCCAAAAGAGCCAGACTGGACTAAAAAAAACTTTGAAAACCAACTTCTTCTGAACTTGAACAAGAAATTCTTGCTGCAATATTAAAATGTGTCAGTTCATGAAGTTAGGAGAGATGTCTCCAAATGGCTCAACACTCAGGTCTAAGTTTTAAAAATGGTGTCAGGAAGTTAAAATATTGTTCACTATTGACCCATTACAAGTTTGACTAGACAGTATTTTAACTGGAGTTGGTGACAAACTAGTCTGGTTAAAACCAGACCCTTGTCCTTCACTTCGCTAGTAGGGTCTGGGATTTCTCCCATCGACAGCGATTTCTCTGGTAGATTTTTGACCGGACCAATCAGAGAACAGAAGGCGGAGTTTTGAACGACGTCGACTGACGTCATCAGTTAAAATGGCTGCCGCCACGAAGGAATTTTCATGAAAACAAGGTAAAAAACTATTATTTCTTTGCTGAGAAAAAATATATTTCTTAGCTGACGTTATATCAGAAGTGTTCCTGAGCTTAACAGTTCCTAAATCAATTCACGAAATGGTCAAATCTGCTGGATTTAAATTGTTTCGGTTTGACATTTTCCAAACAGCCTCGGGTGCGCTACGAAAATAAATTATAAAAAATCGAATTTTATCTCAAATGTTTCATCCAGGCCAACAGTCAGTAAATTAGAGCCATATAATTACACACTGGTAGCAGAAAAAATATCCACCGAGTGGTTTCTGAGCTATTTATCTGAATAGCCTGGACCTCGCCAGGCTAAACTAACAAAACTCCGCCTTCTGTTCTCTGATTGGTCCGGTCAAAAATCTACGGAGAAATCGTTGTCTATGGGAGAAATCCCAGATCCTAGTACGAAGCAAAGTTAAGGACAAGGGTCTGGTTTTAACCAGGCTAGTGACAAACTGGAGTTGAAAGGATCACAGCCTATTCCTTTGTTAGGTGTGTCTAATTTTTTCAGGCAGACAACTTTCATTTAAACGTGTTTACTGCAATTAAAATGACACATTGGTTTTACTTTGTGTAAAAAAAAATTCAAAGGTATAACCATTCCTCTTTCTTATTTTGCTTAATGATATTTAACTCTGCAGGTCATCCCTGAAATTCTGACGCACAGAATCACAAGTCCAAGTGTGAACTGTGTCACAGAGTAAACACAATAAAAACATGTATTATCCGCAGCATTGTTCATTAAAATGACTCAACACTATTAATGTATTACATAAAATGTACATACTGTAGGCACACTTAATGATATTGTAGACCATATTAGGCAATACATTCAGCAAGTACTTTTACTTTAATACTTTAAGTATTTTTAAAAGCAAGTACTTGTTTACTTTTACTTAAGTAAAAACATTAATGTGGTACTTCTACTTTTACTAGAGTACATTTTTTGTCTGTTTATTTGTACTTTTACTTAAGTACAGTGTTTGAGTACTTTCTCCCCCACTGTACAAGAGAAAGGAAGGAGATGTTTCACCTTGAAGAGCAAACATTCTCTTTGTTTAGAAGCAGGACAGGAAGGACCTGAGCTTCAGTCTAAAATGTGTAAAAAGTTGTCTGAGTGAGGGAAAACAAAGGATAACGGACGGTTTTGTTTTGGTAATTTCTCTTCTAAATTACTTTTCAACTCTCACATGGAGCTCCCCCACCCCCCAGGCATCCATGCATCAGACTCAAACTGCTGCACAAACAGTTGTGAAAGATTTGGAGGCTGCTGCAGATTTGACCACAAACTTCCCTGATCTCAGCTCATCCCTCTCCCCGTCCACAGAGCATTTCCTCTCGTTTGTCCCCGGCGACCCTCTGCATACAGCTCATTTATGAAGTCTGGATATATCTGCTAACTCCCCCCCTGAAATAGCCCCGGAGGCGAGTGCGCTGGGCCCTCACTGGGCCGAGCAGCAGAACCAGGTCACGTCTGTCCTCCTTCAGAGAAGCAACGAGCCATTACAGACGGAAACACGGCTCTTTTAGGAGTTTATTTATTTTTGAATGAATGAAACAGACAAGAAGCGATGAATGAATTAAAAAAAGTAAAATATGAATAAAAGCTTTGAGAAACTGGGTGAAGAGAATTACAGGAAAGTAATTTATGGAAGCTGAGCAGAACAAAGTCAAATGTTCCTCTTTGCTGCAGGCACGCTGCGATAAACCCGACTGCTACGGACGTTTCCTCTTGATTTATCGTAGAACATTATCAGCGGAGTCACATGGACTTTACATCCATCCTCCCTGTAATTGTCAGAGGAACCGCCCTGTATTCGCAGCTCATCCAGCCCGTCCACTGGATTCATAAACCGCTCAATATTCCAGCGCAACTTGAAGATCATAATTCAAATTTGCTGCTTGGTAATCTGCCACCGAGGAAAATAAATCAAACTCTGCAGCAGGCTGCGTCGGCGCTTTATCCACAGAGGAGGAAACTACAAGGAAACACGCTGGGATCCGCATCAGTGACGGCCATTTTCTGCTGCTGCGCCGTGCACGTGAAGCTGCCGGGCCAAAGGTCAAAGGTCACAGCAATGTTATCGCCAAAACGCTTCAGAGAGAAAAATCAAAAACAGAACAGTTGGAAAATCTTGTAACAGGTTTTAAACCAAAATAATTCAATAATCCTTTAATTCTGTTTGAATACAGGTAGTCCTTGACTTACGACAGTCTCGAGTTACGTTGTTTCGCGGTTATGACGCACCTCCCATAAAAATAAAAATAAAAAAATTGAACATTTTATTTTGAAAAGCCGAGTTCCAGTTTTACTTCCGGTTTGACGGCAGAAGCAGGAGCTTGACTGCAGAAGCACACTAAACCCAAATTAGTAATCATTACTAAAGCAGAATGTGGAAAGCGATTGCGAGGGGGTCTCCAGTTTTTACAAAATCAAAAACTAAACAAATCAAGCTCTGTTTACATTAAGTCTTGTGTCCAAGATAATCTTGTGCTAAAAAAGTCAAGTTTTTAAAACCATTGTTTACGAGTAATTAACTCAACCATTAATCATATATATCAGTAATCATTACCCATGATGATCAGTATTTGTTTCTCATGTTTATCAGTATTCATTTCTCATCTTTATTAGTTAGAAATACTAAATAATAATAATAATAAATTAGATTTTTTAACATTACACAATAATTGTCTGTATACTACCTGTTGTTTCTTACACAAAAAAATGACAATTTAATTTATTTTTCACAAATTTATTGCAAAAATAGTGCAATAGTAACATTTTAAACATGTAAAGCTGAGTACACATTTCACCATGTTCAAGAGTTTAAACTTTAGTACAAAACTAAATCTGAGTAAAGTGCTAAGTCAATACAATTCTGCATTTAAGCCTTTACAAAAATGGATTTTCAAACATTTTACCAAATTAACCATTTTACTTTGATAGGTGAAATTAAGAATGTTAATATCTTGTGCAAAGGGGAACATGCATAACATCTTATGATCTGAGGTACCCTTTATCATTTACATCATTAATCTGGTCAAAAGACTAACATGGAACCCTTCAATGGCTTCGACAGGTAAATTGTCTTTTAAAAAAAAAGTGTCCGTACAGTTCTTTTATTTGGAAGCCTTAATGATAAAAAAATAAAAATAATAAACATTTAAATAATAATAATAATAATTTAAAAAATTAAAAAGAATCTTTTTTTGACAAAAAAAAAAAACTAGCATGGTGGCACTAACAATTGTTTAAAACAAGTAATGATGAACAGGAAAGTTTCTGTGAAACAGTTACATTACAACACTTGTTCACATTATGTTTGTATTTGAAAGACGGCTACAAACTAAACTTCAGCAGTAAAACAATAAACTTCTAGCTGCTAAATAGGATTTTTTCCCACCTAACCAAAAGTAGAGCACCTGCAGCGTTTTTACACAAGTTGAATTTTCTGTTTGAATTCTCAGCTTCAACTCCCAAATGGGGAAGAAAAAAAATACAGTACCTGTTGAATGAACAGGAGGGTACAGTATTTCTGATTTTCTTTGGGTAGTTTACATGGAGTTCATATGTGAGCCTAAAAAGGAGACTCACAGCTTCTGGCAGGGTCATGAGCTTTTCCACAAAAAATTTCACCCTCATTGACGATGTTCAGGCTCGCCGGGTGAAGATCTGATGTTGGGGGGAGACACCTTCAGGATTCAGCAACAAGGTCCCAACGTCCATTTGGCCAAAGAACTCATCACCATCCTAAAGATAAACAAAAAATAATTGCCATAAATAAAACCATTAGGGAATAAAATTGCTGAACTACAACAGACCACCATGACAGAACAGGAATTGTATCAAATACAGTTTATGCCAACATAATGATAACTACTGTTTGGTCAAGCATTTTGAAATTTTCTAACAATAAACATTGTAAAATCAGTATTGGTCTAAGGACTATTTGAGAGATCTTCTTGGTCCATTTTGTCACTATTTGACTGAAATAGGAAAACTTCTAAATTGGTTGTTTTTATATAATGATATTATTTAATATGGGACCATCGCAGTCGTCACTGCACATAAACACAGGGTTAGTCAGGGTGTGCTCATGAAGGACAGAATAAAATTCCTGCAGCAGGTCTTTTACCACAATCCTTTAGAATTTCATACAAATTTTAAAAAATAATAAAAAAAAGAAATTAGTGTGCTGTTCAACTGGAGACCAAATGACCATTAGAATATTATGTGTACCTGCTTATTAGTAAAGTGTGCAGACCAGCGTTTCATCAGAAGGCTCGGTGGTGATGTCTCCACGTCATCCCTCCAAATGTTAGGTCCACATTGTGTCTTGTCTTCTATTTGGCAGAAAATAGAAGACAGAAAATTGATAGATATGTTGAAAGGAAAAGTCTCATACACACAAACAAAGACACACCCAATTTGTTTTGACCCAGTATTACCTTCATTTTCTGCAAAAGCTGTGCCAAATGTTCAGCCACGTTGCCCCTCATTTCCATAAGACTGGTGGTGTGATCATGACGGACAGAATAAAATTCCTGCAGCAGATATTTTCCCACAATCCTTTAGAATGCATACAAAAAATTAAAATAAAAAAAGAAATTAGTGTGCTGTTCAACTGGAGAATGACCCATCAGAATAATATGTGTACCTGCTTATTAGTGAAGAGTGCAGGCCAGCGTTTCATCAGAAGGCTTGGTGGTGATGTCTACACAACGTCATCCCTCCAAATGTTAGGTCCACATTTTGTTTTGTCTTCAATTTGGTGCACAAATCCAATGTGGAATCCAGGGAATGTAAGACAGAAAATTGATAGATATGTTGAAGGGAAAAGTCTCATACACACAAACAAAGACACACCCAATTTGTTTTGACCCAGTATTACCTTCATTTTCTGCAAAAGCTGTGCATACATACAAACAAAGACACACAGACAATTTGTTTTGACCCAGTATTACCTTCATTTTCTGCAAAAGCTGTGCCAAATGTTCAGCCACGTTGCCCCTCATTTCCATAAGACTGGTGGTGTGATCATGACGGACAGAATAAAATTCCTGCAGCAGGTCTTTTTCCACAATCCTTTAGAATGCATACAAATAAAAAAATTAAAATTAAAAAAAAGAAATTAGTGTGCTGTTCAACTGGAGCGCAAATGACCATCAGAATAATATGTGTACCTGCTTATTAGTGAAGAGTGCAGGCCAGCGTTTTATCAGAAGGCTTGTTGGTGATGTCTCCACAATGTCATCCCTCCAAATGTTAGGTCCACATTTTGTTTTGTCTTCTATTCGGCGCACAAATCCAATATGGCGGTTAGACCAAAAAAAAAGAAAAAAGAAAAAGAGAAAATAATAATTTAATGAACACAGAATATAAGCAAAATTCACTATATCACCAGGAATTATTGTAAGAACCAACAGCCCTTGGTTTGAATAATCCCTGTCGAAGTAAAAAAAAATTTAAACCATGCGGTAAATTATTCTGTATGCAACAGGAAGCTAGCATAAAGCTAACTGCTAACAGCATTAGCTCTCTGTGAGGGCTCTCTGTGTTTGCTACAGGCATTAACTACCGGTACTAATTCAATCAGTCCCGAAATAACAACAAAGGATGATCAACTACAAAGTACTGTAGCTATAATTTAGGGCAAAAATGATGCAGTTGACACTCCGGTGAAACATTAGCTATCGTTAACATGAGCACACAAAAACGTTATTTTACTAGCAAGTACAATAAAAACGGAATCAAATTTGAGCACTTAACATGTGTCAATAAACTGTTACATCAACCAGACTGACCTGATTTCAGCACTTCGTCACAGTAATGAGATTTTGCAGCAAACAGTCAGGAGAAACATGCACTGAGCTCACGGTTCTTCTTCCTCTTTGTGCACCAGGCAGGTGACGTGTTCACTGACAAGCCCCGCCCCAAACCGGTAAAAACATGTAAATGAGAGGTGTCTGCACTCAGAGCCATTAGTAAAGCAGATACTCATATTGAGAAGTGTACAAATCACATATTGTTAGGTAATGGTCCCGCCTTTTGCAAAATAACAAAAAGATTAGTAATAATAGCTTGACTTATTATGTAAATGAAAATTTGGGATTACAGTGTATAGAGGGACTGTGTTGATACAGCACGAGCATTTTGTATGGTTTTTAGCACATTTTCCGGCAGGCCTGATGCCATCAGGTTGTTCTTTTCTGCCAACAAAATGAAATGTTTAACAGTTCTCGGCCTAGGCTGCGAGACTGCTCCTTCTGGTGACATAGTTTGACCCTGAAGAAGAACAGTTGGTGTATCCAGTTCCCCTCCAGGGGCCCTGGAAGCCGTGACACCTTGGAGATCAACCAAGTTTGGGAGAAGGCCTTTTTGTTGATGTGCTACCAGGCTGCTTTGATCGAGAGTGATCGAAGGCAGATGCAGCCTGTCATTTTTATTAGACAGAAGTGGAGCAGAATGTCTGTTTTCTCCCTCCTTGTTTTGGGTCATGGGACTGAGAAGCTGCAAATTTTGTAAACGAGCAGATCTTCTGACCCCAATGTGTTTTCTAGATGGGTCCAGTTTACTGGTCCTTGGCCTTAACAGAACGTTGGAACCAGACAAACCGGCCAGGGTCTGTGTTTCACCCGTTGGGGGGATACTGTTTAAGAGCAGAGCTGAACTAGCACAGTGAGGAAGGTCACGTGCTGCGGGATCACTGCTTGGACATTGCGTGTCACTTATTAATAATAAAGGGACAGCTGCAATGTGAGAATGTGGAGATGATTCTTTGTGTTTGGCAGACTTTAAATTGTTTGGTGATAAGGAGCCTAGTTCCCTTCCAATAACAGGAAGAGGAATCTGATTCAGCTCTGATCTGTTTACACAAACAGCAGACTGAACACAATTGCTTTTGTGAACGTGTGAAGCTAGTGGTAGCCTGTGGGCATTTGACGTGGCTCCTCAGTCGTTAGATTCTGTCGGCGCGTCTCCCTGAGGCGCAGACATATCACATGTTTGCTTGGTTAGTGTATTGGCCGCCCCGTCGTTCACAATGGAGCAGGAGCTGGAGCACGTGACCCCCCTCACCTGTCTCCATAAGGGGTGGGGAGCCTGCTTGCAGATGCCTCTGTGCCTGTCCTTTAGAGACAGAGCAGAAGCACCTTGCCGGGGTTCATTGATTATGCTAACACCCCGTGAGCCGTGAGAGAGGGGGGGAAACGGTCCCCTCCCTTTATGACGGCTGGCAGGCCAGAGGGACCTGTTCTGTTGAAATTACTTGTGTTTGTTGCTTTTTTTTGTTTGTTTTTTGAAGTCAATAAAACAGAGAGGAGCTGTTTCTTGAGCTTTATTCGTGCTTAAGTGTAACGACATGTTTGATTTTATGTCACTCACAGGAGGAAAAACATGATTTGTGCATGCAACAGAGTTACCAGCTATTTGTACCGTGCTACAAATAAAGTCTGGACATGAACGGATCATTCCCCGTACCGCTTGGGCGGGTGACCGTGTAAAGTCAAGACGTGAACCTGGTTCATCAGGCACGCTTTTGTCTGTCGTCCCGGTTCGCCGAGGAGGCCCTGTGTCTGACCGCCTGGCGGGGGACGAACCTGTTTTTGCTCCATGCGTGCTCGGTACGAGGTTGGCCCGGCGGTGGTCTCTGCCGATGCTCATCCTCGTAGGCCGGCCGCTTCTGCGGTGGGGCACGCGTTGCCGAGCGGTGTCGAGGCTGCGCAGGTCTGCCTCCAGCAGACTCCCTTGGGGGGGGCGAAGCTTCTCCTGGGAATGCCCACCCGGAGAGCTTCAGCCTGTTTGCGCCTTTGGTCCAGCTTGGTCTGAATTCGATCCAAAGCTTTTCCAAATAATCCCGTCGGCCTTTTGTCCCTCGGGAAGATCCGTTAAAGTCATCCACAGATGGCGTATCGCGATGACCACTTCCGCCATGCCTTTGCCTTGAGTAACAGCGGCTGTCCCCATCATGCGGAGCATGAAGTCTGTTGCCTTGCGGGCTTCATCCAGCAAATCGGCTGCAGCCTGCTTGTCCGTTGTTACCTGGAGCTGTTGCAGTTTTTCAGCTAGGTAAGCCTGCATCAACGCGGACGCGTTCATGTCGCGCGCCACGAGTCCCTGAGCTCTGTAACATTTCTCGAGAAGAGAAGCCGAGGCTCGACAAGCTTTGCTGGGAAGAGTTGGTTTTGTCCCGGATAACTTGGGAGCCAGGTGAGACGCCAGCGTGTCCTCAATTTGAGGCACGTTGGCTATTCCCACCTCATCCATCCCGTCCACGTCGAGCGTGAGAATGGTAAGAGCATGAGAGCTCTGGGCTGAGGCTAGGTGCGAGTTAGTTCTGTGAGGAAGTCCGGGAACAGGGGTATCCTTTGCCTCGTGGCGGCCTGCTGCTTTGAGTAAAAATAATTTCCTGCCAGCCTCGTGACCTGTTGGCGAGGCGGAGGCTCTGGCCATGGGATCTGCAGCACGTCCGTTGCTCTATAGCACAGGTCGAACAAAGCAGGGATGAAAAAGTTCTGGGAGCACTTCTCCCTGTTCCTCCAGTTCAACGTCTGCGTCCTCCGCGGAAAATTCGCCTGAGGCTGAAATCGAGATCTCATCCTCGTTCATCATGCCTCGAGTGTCGAATTCGACTGTTAAATCCACCATAGGAGCCAGCATGTCAGGGCTGTCACCCCATTCGACTCACGTGCTGTCGTGTAGAGCCATGTTCTCGAGCTCCGGCGTGGGAGTGATGGGCTAGTGTTGTCCGCATCCGCTGGCACTGCTGGGGCGCCCATGGCCTTGGCGACGAGGTCAACCCGGTGCAGCGGCACCGCATCCAGCATCTGGCTGCAGTGTGGGCAAAAGTCAGGCGCATCCAGCGCTGTTTTTGCGTGTAGCATTCCCAAGCAGACTGGACAGGCCTCATGGGTGTCCGTCACCGCGAGGGAGAAACCGTATCCACTAGGACAGGCGCGTGAAGTTGGGCTCACCGTCCTGCTGGTTTTCCTTGGAAGTCTTGTCTTTCGCTTTCCATTCTCCGGAGGCATGTCCGAGATAAGGCGAGCGAGTCCTTCCAGAATTCTTTTCCTTTTATTTTGAGACGTATCCTCCGTCGCGTCGCTTTCGCTGGCTAGCCCGCTACGAGTTAGCAGGGGTAGTGGTTGTTCGTGCAGTTAGCGCCGTCGAGCGAAGCAGTCTGCGGAGAGAGGAACAGAAAAAACTTCGGGGTTAAGAGAAAATGTGACTGGCCATGGCAAATCCAGGAACAAGTCTCCCCTGGGTCATCTTGGATTATTTACAGAATCTGAAAGTGTGGGTTCTAAGCTATCCGATGACGCCAAACACATGGCACTCAAAAAAAATGAAGAAGATACAGGTCACCGACATGACACCGGGTTGACACCAGATTGTCATCAATGATGGCAATCTGCAAATAAGGCCCCGTTTACACTGCAGGCAAATCTGACCCAAATCTGATTTTTTTGCCCCATCTGACCCATATCTGATTTTTTAATGACAGTCTGAACGCACCAGATCCGATTTTTTCAAATGTGACCCAGGCCGTTTCAGTATGTGGTTTTAAATCAGATATATATCTGATGTTTTCAAAGCGACTGCAGTCTGAACGCTCATGTGACTTACATCTGACTTTTTCAGAACACGTGCGGCTCATTTAATTGAGCCCGCGCGTGTTTGTACAGACACAAAGGAGACACGCAGCTCAGAGCGGGGTGGGGGCTAGCGGGGGGAGACCAGCTCTCTGTAGCTAGAGCGGGGTGGGGGCTAGCGGGGGGGACAGCTCTCTGTACTTGCAGCGACGCACACACCACTCGCTTGCTTTCTTCTCAGTTTTTGCCTTTCATTTTTGGATGTTTAGCTCTCCCCGATTGGAGAACAACTTCAAAATTACGAACACACACTGAAAACTGTTTCGCGCGTCCATGTTTACTTCCTCAAAGTGTCAGGACAAAAACAAGCGACCAGCCCCATGAAAACAAGCAACTCGCAGCCTGCATGTCACGTCACGCAGGCTGAGACATGAGCCGTAGCGCGGATCCAAAAGAGAAATTGAGCAGAACACAGCTGAAGCTCAATTTTCAATATTTCATCACATCTACAGCTGCATTGATCAGCGCTCTGTTTTCTTCTGCGCATGCGGGTCACTTCTGCAACGTAGAGCGTTCACACTGGAGTCATGCCAGGTCTGATGCAGGTCTGATGCAGGTCGCATTTAAAATGTAGTGTGAACGCTCACACCAAAAGATCTGATTTTTTTTAAAATCGGAATTGAGCATTAAGACCTGCAGTGTGAACATAGCCAGAGGGAGAAAACAGGCCTCAAAGTTTTAGAAGAATGTCCCCATTCCAGAGGCGTTACCTGGGGGTGTTAACAATTGCTGTTCATTTACATTAATTTGCCTTTACCCCAACCCCCAGCCCTGACTGTCAACACAGACTCTGCCTAGGAAGGTGTGCAGAACTTCAGCTTTGCTGGCAAAATTCCTTTTGATCTTTTGAAAAAAAAAATTTTTTGTATTTTATGTTATTGTGACATGTTTTACACATTAATAATGTTGATTGTTGTGTCACATAGTTATTGTTACAGCCTACCCCAAAAAATAAGGGTCACATCTAAGGAGGACACAGAAAGTGATTCAACTGGGTTCAAACATATTTTCATTACAGGTAACCCTCGACCTACGGCACCCTCGACCTACGGCAACTCGGACCTACGAACGTATCATATTTAATAATTTAATAAAAATATGAAAAAATAATAATAATAAAACTTTTTTGTGTTTAAATGTTATTAATTTCATGTGTACAGCACTTTGTTGCAGCTGTGGTTGTTGTTTTAAAGGCTTCATAAATAATATTTTTAACAAAAATGATCATTTTTAATCATAATTGCGCAACTTCCGGCCGTTTCAAGAAATGCCACGGCAGCCATTTTAGGAAGTTCTCGGCTTCCGCCAGCCGGCTTTGAGGACTGTGTTTGTTCCAGGATTGTCTCACATGGATAAATTACTAGCTGGAATCGCTCTGTGAACTCTGTGGATGTCTCAGCCTGGAGCAGCAGCCGCAGATCGATTGCCGATCGCTCAGTCATCGCGCCACTCCACCGCGCGAACAGTAGCTCATGGCCTGG
>JBBPBX010033598.1:0-21067 GCA_038048925.1 Garcialebias charrua
GAGTCAGAGTCAGAGAGAATTTATTGTCATTTGCACCGCATGTAGTACATGTGTTGAAAACGAGATTATGTACACAGGGTCCCAGTTACATCCAACAACAAATGCAAGAGAAAAACAATAATAACATCTAGGATTAACTAAGAGAAACATCAACTAGTAATACACTAAGCCCTAATGTAGTAGAAAAACATCATTATAAACAGCAGCACGAACATGAGTCATTATGAGCAGATGGTCACAGATGAACGCAGCAACAAGAAACAGATCAGTATCAACATGATGTGACATTTTGCAGTGTTTATTCTTATTATTTATTTATTCATGAGTCTGACAGCCTCAGGGTAGAAGCTGTTCCTCAGTCTAGTGGTTCTACATTTGATGCTCCTCAACCTCCGTCCCGAGGGGAGTGGTGCAAAGAGTGAGTGTGCTGGGTGAGTGAGGTCTTTCATGATGCAGGTGGCTCTTTTTCTGCATCTGGAGGTGTAAATGTCTGTGATGGTGGGGAGACTGACTCCAACAGACTTCTGTGCAGCCTTCACCACTCTCTGTAGAGCTTTCCTCTCTGCAACTGTGCAGCCTCCATGCCACACATTGATGCTGGAGCACAGGATGCTCTCCACTGCACACCTGTAGAAGGAGTTGAGGACTGAGCTTCTCAGACCAGCTCGTCTCAGCCGTCTGAGGAAGTAGAGTCTTTGATGTCCTTTCTTGATCAGGCTGGTGGTGTTGTTGCTCCAGCTGAGGTTATCATTCAAGTGTACACCCAGGTACTTGTAGCTGGAGACCACCTCCACCGCAGATCCACCTATGTACAGTGGGGTGTGGGTGTGTTTGTTCCTTCTGAAGTCCACAATCATCTCCTTCGTCTTCTTCACATTCATGTGAAGGTTGTTCTCTTTGCACCAGCTCTCCAGATGTTCCACCTCCTGTCTGTAGCTGGATTCATCATTATCTGTGATGCATCCCACCACAGCTGTATCATCTGCAAACTTAACAATATGACAGCCTGGATGTGTGGCTGTACAATCATATGTGAGCAGAGTGAACAGAAGAGGGCTCAGCACACATCCTTGAGGAGAGCCAGTGCTGAGGGTGATGGTGGAGGAGGAGAAGTTGTGGATCTTCACGGACTGTGGTCTGTTTGTTAAGAAGTCTAGTACCCAGTTACAGATGGAGGGGCTTAGTCCAAGTGTGGATAGTTTGTCTATCAGAGTTTGGGGGATCATGGTGTTGAAGCAGATGTGAAGTCCACAAAGAGCAGACGCACGTATGAGTCCTTCTGATCCAGGTGGGTGAGAGCAGTGTGGACCACAGAGGAGATGGCGTCCTCTGTTGATCGGTTCTCACGGTATGCATATTGATGAGGGTCCTCGCTGATGTTGACGGTTGTCTTGATGTGGGACATGACCAGTTTCTCAAAACATTTAGCGACTATCGGGGTGAGAGCCACCGGTCTATAGTCATTCAGACCAGTCACTGTGGAGCTTTTTGGGACTGGGATGATGGTGGCAGTCTTCAGGCAGGTGGGAACTGACTCCACATCAGCACATCAGTTAAAAAATTGCTGCAAAACGCACTCGAGTTGCCAAACATTTTCATATCTATGAGGTGCCATTAGCAAAGTTACAAAAATCAACAGCAATATTTTAGTTTAGAGAAAACATTTTTTTCCAGTCAAATTTTAACCATGTTATTAATACACGTCGTTCTAAATTAAATATTTAATTTGATAGCTAAATATTTAGTTTACAAAACTAAATACTGAACTTGCAAGTAAAATATTTAGTTCAGATGGTTAGTGGGTGGGTGAGCGTGTGTTGATACATACCTATCAAGAAATTTGTAGACAAAGTCCTTGGTGTGCTTTCCTCCAATTCTGGAAATTTGCAGAACCTGTTGGAATAAATCCATGATACAGTTCACTGACACTTCCAAGTGTTTGGTTGTACAGTACTGCGTTATGCTCGGCTTTCCTCCAGACTTGTAAAACCTACCAGGGTAGCAAATTTCAATAAACTGGAATAAAACAAAATTCATGATTTTTGGTAATAGAAAAATAGATGATTCTATTATAATGTCTATAGATGATAATCAAGTTGAACGAGTACATGAAGTTAAATTTTTAGGTGTTGTTTTAGATCATAAACTTAACTGGAAATCTCATATAAAATACATAAAATTAAAACTATGCAAAAGTATTGGACTTCTAAATAAAGTAAAACATGTTTTAGAGCTGTCAACACTACAGACATTATATTATTCATTTGTTGTTCCATATCTGACATACTGTATAGAGGTATGGGGCAACACATATAAAACCAACACTAAACCGTTATCTGTCATACAAAAGAAAGTTATGAGAATTATTTATAAAGTGGACACCAGAGAACATACAAATAAATTGTTTATTCAATCAAATATCTTGAAACTAAAGGATCTGGTTAATTTAAAAATGTTATTGATAATGTTTAAAGCTAGAAAAAGATTATTGCCATTTAATTTACAAAAGTTCTTTGTCTTGAGCTCTTGTGAAAGAACTAACAGAAGGAAGTATGATTTCAAAAGTAAAACTGTGCGTACTACTTTAAAACAAATGTGCATTTCGGTGCATGGAGTAAAACTATGGAACAGTTTGGATGAGGAGTTTAAAAATTGCTCTACAATAAACCAATTCAAGAAACTTTATAAAAAAAGAATGATTAACTCTTATACACTTTTGAGTTGTTAATGGGAAGAGTGATATATTGTTATGTATGTTATTGTTTAGATATTGTTTGCAACTTGTTTTGTTAATTTAATGTTTACGGCCATGACATTTTTGTAATTATTGAGAAAGGGGGCAGGTCTATACAAGATTTTCTTCTTCCTGCTCCCTCTTCACTCATGTAAATATGTTTTGTCAGAGACTGTGTTTGTAAACTGATGATTTTTTTTTAATCGAGTGAATAAATTGATTGATTGATTGATTGTTTACAAAACTAAATACTGAACTTGCAAGTAAAATATTTAGTTCAGATGGTTAGTGGGTGGGTGAGCGTGTGTTGATACATACCTATCAAGAAATTTGTAGACAAAGTCCTTGGTGTGCTTTCCTCCAATTCTGGAAATTTGCAGAACCTGTTGGAATAAATCCATGATATAGTTCACTGACACTTCAAAGTGTTTGGTTGTACAGTACAGTACTGCGTTATGCTCGGCTTTCCTCCAGACTTGTAAAACCTACCAGGGTAGCAAATTTGGAGTCACGAGGTGCTCCTCTCTCACAAAATCCTCCATGGTCTCTATCCTTTTTGGCACAGGGTGGGAGAGGGATGTAGGGCTAGGCGATCGCCGAGGTCAATGAAGAAGTTGAATACGCTGAAACACTGGGGGGAAAAATAAAACAAAAACACACATGTCTTGATTACAATCTCTCCAACAGCAAGGTGGCTGTGGTTGATCATTTTTTTCCAAGTGTCTCACTGCTAACTGTTCAATACTTACCATCCTGAGGCAATGGGAATGCCCATCTTCCAATTTCTGATCTGGAAGTGGCATCGGTTTTCCATGAAAAAAATAATAAAATAAATTTTATTTTGCAAGGCCTGATAAAATAAACAATGGTTTAAAGTGTAATGTATACCGGTACTCACTGGGCGTTGACAGGTCCTTGGGTTGAGGCGCTGCACTTGCTGAGGACAAAAACAAAAGATTATTCAGCGATGCAAAATAATTAAGATGAAGCAAAAAGGTGCATTACCTGTGAAATGTCCTCTAGGACCAACGCTCCACAAATTTATATATATATTATATATATATATATATATATATATATATATATATATATATATATATATATATATATATATATATATATATATATAAAGAAAAAAACACAGTTGTTTATAAACACAACTGGAGCGACAGAGATATTAGTCAGAATGTAGTTTACAGTACAGTACAGTACTCATCTAATTTTGCCTAGTCAAAGTAAAATTAGATAGAAGGAGACATTTTAAAGCTTTTTTTTATTTCATATTTACTCATTCATTTGTAACTGAAAAGCTTTGGTCTGAATTCAGGTCATCTGGACAGTTTTTTTCCTTCTATTTTTTAATGCTGAAACGTTTCACCTTCCAGCTGACCCCCGCCCAGTGTACACACACAAAAGGAAGAAAAAAAAGACACGGCATATTACCTAGTCATTCAGGAACGCGATGGCGTTGTAACACGCGGAGGAAGTAAGCACTGTAGTGAATACAGTTTTCCAAAAATGCTGCCCAAAGCTGTACAGCAACGCTGGCCGCTCAGCACATGCGTGTTAATGGAGACGCGTGCAGGCCTCGATAGTCTCAAAGCAAAACAAAGAAACAAACAAAACTTGTAGCATACGGCTTACTTGGATAGAATTTATTTTCTAAACTGTACTGTTCGATTTTCCTTTACATCGTCTGCCGCAGTCGTAGACACAAGTTAGCTTACGTTAGCACAATGTAGCTTAGCTGTTAGCTACATGTACGTCGTGACCACAGAATTCAAGAGAACAAAGCTATAAAACAGAACTAATTACCTTCAACTTCTGAATGGATTGCAGCAAGTTTAGGGCAGGAGTTCCGTGACAAATGGACTGAACACAGTTTAGCTCCGTGATCACCGCACAGACAGTAAACAACAACGGTTGAGATTCAAGCCAGGGCGGTTCAACAAGAGAGGCGTTGACTGGTTGGAACAGATCACGTGATACCTCCGCCAATCCAATCATAACGCTCGAGTTCCGAAGTTCTTCTTCCTTGTTTTTTAATGGAAGAAAGCAAAAAAACACAAGTACTGCCACCTACTGAAATGAATGTGTGACCGCGACGTCGTGGAATAAATGAGGTTTCTTGTAAATGAATCGATCGAATGAGATATAACCTGCCTAAAGGTTGAATGAATGAATAACAACAACAAACAACAACAATAATTATATTCTTCAAATAAATAATATACATTTGTAAAAAAGAAAAAAAGAATTGAGGAAATGCATTAAAATGTTATTAAAAAACAACAATCTTAATAAATCAATTGTCTAACTGCAAATTTATGGTCCTAAAAGTTTAACTCTGTGAACCAGGTCCAGATAATGTCCAAAACTGACGTTCATCCGACGTACAAATGCGGTCATAGTTAGACGTCCTAATTAGACCTTGTTTGCACGTCGGGGCGACGTCTAGAATTGGACTCTCAAACGACGGACAAGTCTAATTTGTAAAAAAAGAAAAAAAATTGAGGAAATGCATTAAAATGTTATTAAAAAACAACATTCTTATTAAATCAATTGTCTAACTGCACTTTTATAGTCCTAAAAGTTTAACTATGTGAACATGGTCCAGATCACCTCCAAAACTGACGTTCATACGACGTACAAATGCGGTCATATTTAGACGTCAAAAATAGACCTTGTTTGCACGTCGGGGCGACGTCTAGAATTGGTCTTCGACCAACGGGCTCTATATAGACGTCACCTCGACGTCCCCTGGACGTCTACTGTTTAGTGGGGTTGTGTAAGCCAACGCAATCCCACAACATCCAGAGCCTTAAGGAACTTCAGGCGAATCTCATCCACCCCCCGGGGCCCTGCCACCGAGGAGCTTATTAACCACCTCGGTGACCTCAGCGCGAGAGATTGGAGAGTCCAATCCAAAATCCCCAGGTGCCACTTTCTCAGTGGAAGATGGGCTGGTGAGATTGAGGATGTCTTCGAAGTACTCTGCCCACCACCCCACGATGGCCTGAGTTGAGGTCAGTAGCACACCATCCCCACTATAAATAGTGTTGGTGGAGTATCGTTTACGGTCCCCACCCCCGAGATGCCGGATGGTGGACCAGAATTGCCTCAAAGCCATATGGACGTTATTCTCCATGGCCTCTCCAAACTCCTCCCATTAAGATACCTTACATTATATGAATTGATAGCCAGTAAACATATTTTCTACCTGAGGTTTTCCCAAGATGGCAGCGCTCAGACCAGCTGCAGCTTCACGGGCTCCTGGTTCATCCCTAGTTTTTAGTAATTTTAATAGTGTTTTTGTACCTGACTCTGCGTGTTTTTTGCGGGTGAATTATAGCCGAACTGAACTGTTAAGAATCGGAACGGATTTACCACAGGGCACAGCTGATATCAGCAACAAACTCAAATCAGAGCTCGGCAGAATGGAGCTTTTACGAACATCTTTCTGGAAGCAGATGCGCTCCGGTTCACACTCCAGGGGAAAGAAAAGGAAGCGGTGCTCCCGAGGTCAGAAGCGGGGCTGCCGAGCAGGAATTATGACGAGACTGCGGGCAGACGCTAAAACCGGGAGACCCCCGATGCCGGCTCTTTTTCTGTCCAACGTACGCTCGCTGGACAACAAAATGGATCTGCTCCGTCTGAGAGTAACAGCGTCGGAGGAAATGAGGAGGTGCTCTGTGCTCTGCCTGACAGAAACGTGGATCTCTAAGGATACACCGGACTCTGTTTATGAGCTGGATGACAGACTCTTTTTCAGAACAGACCGGTGCACCGAGACTACGGGAAAAACACGAGGCGGCGGTGTTTGTATTTACGTGCACAAAGATTGGTGCTCAAACTGTGCTGTGATCAAAAGGCTTTGCTCAGCTGCTGTGGAGTTGATCACAGTAAGGTGCCGTCCTCATTATCTACCCCGTGACTACTCAGTGATCCTTATCAATGTTATTTACATAGCGCCTGATGCTAATGCTAATGACGCCCAGGGAGAAATTCATGACTTACTCACCTCGCTGCAGTGTAAATATCCAGAGGGGCTCTTCATTGTTTCTGGTGACTTCAATCACGTAGATTTACAGGTCTCCCTCCCAACCTTCAATCAGCACGTTTCCACAGCAACGAGAGGAAATAAAACGCTTGACCAAGTCTACACGAATGTGAAGGGGGCGTACACGGCGAAGCCACGCCCACCGCTCGGGGCTTCTGACCACACCTCTTTGATCTTGGTCCCAGGACAGCTTCCCCCGCTCAGACGCTTTAAGCCGGAACAAAGAGAGATAAAAGTTTGGCTTCAAGGTAGCACCCCCATGCTGAGAGACTGTTTTGAAAATACAAACTGGTCTGTCTTCAGGGAGGCAGCTACTGATGGGAGCTCAGTGGATCTGGAACTTTATGCTTCCTCAGTTCTGGGTTATATTAGCACATGCTCTGAAAATGTATCCATAAAAAAATATGTTAAATCTTACCCCAACAAAAAACCCTGGTTAAATAAAGAAGTCCACACCCTGCTGGCAGCCAGGAACACTGCCTTCAAGTCTGGAAACACAGAGGAACTGAGAAAGAGCAGGAAAGATCTGGTTGCTGGCATTAAGAAGGCCAAGGCCGAATATGCACAGAGGATCGAGGGACAGTTCACCTCACAAGACCCACGGAGCATGTGGAAGGGCATCAAATGCATAACAGATTACAAAGGCAAGAGCAAACAATGCCCCAAGGACCCATCTCTGCCTGATGCCCTCAATAAGTTTTATGCACGTTTTGAAGACCCAAACAGACCAGCTAGCACCAGACTCACCTCATCACCAGATGAAGAGCATCTCAGAGTGACCGCAGCAGAAGTGAGAGGCAGTCTCAGAAGGATCAACCCTCATAAAGCAACCGGACCAGACAACATCCCAGGGAAAGTTCTGAAGGAATGTGCGGACCAGCTCTGTGAGGTGCTGGCTGACATCTTCACCACCTCACTTTCACTGGAGTCAGTTCCCACCTGCCTGAAGACCGCCACCATCATCCCAGTTCCAAAGAGCTCCACAGTGACTGGTCTGAATGACTATAGACCGGTGGCCCTCACCCCGATAGTCGCTAAATGTTTTGAGAAACTGGTCATGTCCCACATCAAGACAACCGTCAACATCAACGAGGATCCTCATCAGTATGCATACCGCGAGAACCGATCAACAGAGGACGCCATCTCCTCTGTGGTCCACACTGCTCTCACCCACCTGGATCAGAAGGACTCATACGTGCGTCTGCTCTTTGTGGACTTCACATCTGCCTTCAACACCATGATCCCCCAAACTCTGATAGACAAACTATCCACACTTGGACTAAGCCCCTCCATTTGTAACTGGGTACTAGACTTCTTAACAAACAGACCACAGTCCGTGAAGATCCACAACTTCTCCTCCTCCACCATTACCCTCAGCACTGGCTCTCCTCAAGGATGTGTGCTGAGCCCTCTTCTGTTCACTCTGCTCACATATGATTGTACAGCCACACATCCAGGCTGTCATATTGTTAAGTTTGCAGATGATACAGCGGTGGTGGGATGCATCACAAACAATGATGAGTCCAGCTACAGACAGGAGGTGGAACACCTGGAGAGCTGGTGCAAAGAGAATAACCTTCACATGAATGTGAAGAAGACAAAGGAGATGATTGTGGACTTCAGAAGGAACAAACACACCCACACCCCACTGAACATAAGTGGATCTGCAGTGGAAGTGGTCTCCAGCTACAAATACTTGGGTGTACACATGAATGATAACCTCAGCTGGAGCAACAACACCACCAGCCTGATCAAGAAAGGTCATCAGAGACTCTACTTCCTCAGACGGCTGAGACGAGCTGGTCTGAGCAGCCCAGTCCTCACCTCCTTCTACAGGTGTGCAGTGGAGAGCATCCTGTGCTCCAGCATCAACGTGTGGCATGGAGGCTGCACAGTTGAAGAGAGGAAAGCTCTACAGAGAGTGGTGAAGGCTGCACAGAAGTCTGTTGGAGTCAGTCTCCCCACCATCACAGACATTTACACCTCCAGATGCAGGAAAAGAGCCACCTGCATCATGAAAGACCTCACTCACCCAGCACACTCACTCTTTGCCCCACTCCCCTCAGGACGGAGGTTGAGGAGCATCAAATGTAGAACCACTAGACTGAGGAACAGCTTCTACCCTGAGGCTGTTAGACTCATGAATAAATAAATAATAAGAATAAACACTGCAAAATATCACATCATGCTGATGCTGATCTGTTTTCTTGTTGCTGTGTTCATTTGTGACCATCTGCTCATACAGACTCATGTTCGTGCTGCTGTTTATAATGATGTTTTTCTACTACATTAGGGCTTAGTGTATTACTAGTTGATGTTTTTCTTAGTTAATCCTAGATGTTATTACTGTTTTTCTCTTGCATTTGTTGTTGGATGTAACTGGGACACTGTGTACATAATCTTGTTTTCATCACATGTATGCGGTGCAAATGTCAATAAAGACTCTCTGACTCTGACTCTGAAAAACTAACCTTGTAAATTTTGCTCCTTGTGTTTTCAAGCCTTGCTCCTCCATGTCCTGCCAAGTCTTCTCCATTTTTGTGATCTCGCCAGTCATCCCATGGTTTACCTTAGGGGCCGAGATGGTGTAGACATAGGGCAGCTGACTTGGGACCAGAAAGTTGCAGGCTCAACTCCCCACCATGCCCACACTTTGTGGTGTCCTTGAGCACGACACCTAAACCCTAACTGTGCTCTGGACACCTACATAGCTGCCCACTGTTCCACCTGGGTGGATCTCAAGACTTGCATCTTGGAACAAACAAGTGACCACTCCTAGGAACCGTTGGATCTCCCCTCTCACTGCATGCTAACAAACAAAATACAGTAAGACTTCTACAATCAATAAATACTACAAATCATTGCACCTCAAACCCTCCCAATACTCATCTCTACCTTCTTTCCCCTTGAGCAACATTTCCCATCCTCACTTGTAAATAAAGACACTTTTTCTACATTTGAGTCACTCTCATCAGTCTTCTATCTTTGGGTCTTTACAACCAATCATCATGTTATTAAAAACATATTTTTATTCCTGATAATTACAATCCCAAATATTTTTTATTATGTGACCCGACTCCGGAATAAGCAAATGAATATGGATGGATGGATGGATGGATGGATGGATTTTTATTCCCTGGCTTTTTGCACAGCCTGAAACTTGCTCTGCAGTACTGTTTTTGTTTTATTGATCTTACTGTTTTAAATGTTTTATTCCTTTCCAGTTTAAATGTACTGTACTTGATTTTACATGCACATCACTATGTTGCAGCTCCAGCTGTTTTAGAGTGCTTCATAAAGAAAGAAGAAGTAATAGTAACCGGAGATACATATCAAGATCCACAGTCATGTTTTGGAGTACAGTATGTAACAAACTCCTTATGCCTTGTCCTCACTAGACGCATCAAAAAGCTCCCAACGCACTGTGTTTGCTGCTTGTCAACACATGTCTGTTTCCACTGCAGACGCGCAGTGGGAGCAGCGTGTGGCTCCCTTCCCGGTCAGATAGTGTTGTTTTTCTGTGCACCGAGCAGATAAAATCAGCTTCACGTGAGCCTCGTTACTATTTGAGTGGGTTTTCTACGAGCCGAACTGCAGCTCCAAAAGTCTTTGTTGAGATTAAAACGTTTTTTTTTTTTATGTTTGGGGTGATGTACGCTCGAGTGGACAGCAGCAACTTTAAAAATGCCAGGTTCCTACCGGAGGCTGTTTTCGTCCACAGAAAGTCCCGTCGTCGTTGCGTCATCACATAGCAGAGTCTCTCCCGATTGGTTGCTGCGACGCTGCGAGCAGCAGAAGCAAGAATATTCTTGCTTCTGCTGCTCGGCTGCTCGGCTGCTCAGCTGCGCGCGTGCGTGAAAAGGGACTGCCGGGTGCTGCTGCGCTGCTTGAAATGCTGAAGACGCGCCGCGTCACGCCCCGCTGCTCCAAGATGCGCGGCCACATAGACTTTCAATGTAAAGTTGCTGCTTCGGCTGGGCGAAAAGCGTTACACAGAGCCTGCCAGAATTTGTGTGTTTTTTTTAATTTTATTATTTATTTATTTATTTATTTATTTTTAGTTTATTTATGTTTTGTGATCCTTGTGTTTTGTCAGTCATGTTTTCTTTTTTCAGTTCCCCTGAGTTCCTCTGTGCCACAAGCCACTACTCTTTCATTACTTTTCCAGTCAGCGTGCCACTCCAATCTCCACCTGTATCTGTACCCTGTCTCCCATCTACTCATTACCCTCAGCCTATTTATCCCTCTGTCCTCATTTCCACATCAATCTGATATTATTGTCTTGTATGACATATTCTGGAGTCCCTTGCATTCTTGATAATTCTCCTGAGTTTATGTACGTTTTTGTTACATAAGCATTTTTATTATATTTAAAATGTTATTTTAGTAATTTCTCTGAACTCCTGTTGTCCGTCCATATTCTGGGTCCAGACCTCCCACTGACCACAGCATTGGCAGGTGTAACTTAGAAAATATATATTAAAAGGAATTGATCTTTGGAATACTTTGGAAACTGGTATTAAAAATGCAAAATCAATGACCATTTTTAAAAATATGATCAAAACAAATTTTTTGCAAAAATATAATTGATAAATATATTGTGTAATAGTTTTCTTCTTTGAAACTCTCTTTCTTGGGACTATAGGAGTTGTTTTCTTTTTCACTAGGAAACCTCTTAGATTGTTTTTGTTTTTTTCTTTTTGTTAGTTTGTTTGTGTTGTTTGAACTACTGTATTTTGGAAATAGGGGGCAGAAAAATAAGATTTTTTCTTCTATCTGCATCCCTTCATTTTACTTTTATTCTGTACGGTCTCAAATGTGAGATTGTTATTGTGTTGTATTTAAGATGAATAAATTTAATTAAAAAAAATGTAATAAACATTAGTTGCAGTTCTAAAAATATGAATATCCCTGAAAAACTTGATGCTGCAAAACAAGTGCAGAGCAATATGAAACCCTCAAAGATCAATTTTGCTGGTATCCTAAGAATGCCATGTTTACTTGGCAAAAGCAACACAGACGTTAAAACTATTTCAACGACTCCCACTGCTTATTGATTTACTATTCGAGGACAGCACACATCTAGTGATCCATATGCTTCCTTAATGCAGAGCCCTTTCTCTGCTCTCAGCAGGTAAATATGGTCCACTGACTGTGCATGCCAACATCTGCAGATCACATGACTGTGATTACTCAGTTTATGAGTGCTGTGTCCATTCTTAAACTTCTGTCTGCCAACATGACCTCACTTTCATGCTGATCGTTCTGCTTTAAATCTCTGGTCACATGCATAGAGCTTTAAAGGTTTTGAGCTTTCTCATGGATGGCATGGTGCAGCAGTTGGTTGAGCTGCTACCTCTCAGCGGGTAAGTTGCCAGATCAAAGGCCAGGGACCTTTCTGAGTCGAGTTTGCATATTCTGCCCACATGAGATTCCTCCCACAGACAAAAAACATGTACCGGTATTTTAGATTACTTGGTAAATTTAAACTGTCTCTAGGCTTGAGTGAGTGTGAATGGTTGGATGGACTTGCAACCTGTCCGGGGTGTCCCCTGCCTCTCCCACAGTGACTGCTGGACATGAGTACCAGCAATAGGCGGGTAAAGATAATAAATGGATGGAGTTTTCTCTTCATTTACAGTTTATCAGCCCTGTGTGATCAGAGAAAGCCAGCCAGTGACAGGCACGCACACACATTTAGACAATTACATGATCATTTTTTTATGCTCATCCAAGCAAGAATGCGAGCCTTGGTGTGGTTTTCTTCTCTATGAGCTTCAAATGTTTGTTATTAACACTGTTTCTACACAGATGTGCCTTTATATGAGAATTTAGCTGCTACAAAATAATGGATTAAAGACAGACAAGTACAATGACAAAAAAAATAGTTGATTGCTGACAGATGCATTTGGGCAAGCCTCAGTAACCAAACACACTTTAAAAAAATGTACTTCATAAAACATATTTCTTGTTTACTGGTTAACTAAACAAATTTTAAGGAATTGAGTAAGCCTAGAAACTTTCAATTGTATTTTTGTTTTTTTGTTTTTTTAGTATTGATTTACACACATTTAGAAAGTATGCTCATGGTTTTCTTTTTTAACCTAAGAACAAAACTGAATGAATTAGAGTGCATGGAGTAGAGTTTTGATTTTGTAATTTGTATCTGTGACAGACTTGCATTTTTCTCAGAGTTTTTAATAAGATCTAGTGTCTCTGGTGTGAAGAAGTTCAATCTAAACTGTCACCATAAATAAGAGGAAACCTCACTGTGAACAACACTGTGTGACTTGTTCAATCTGGTAGAAACACGCCAGTAGGTTCAGACGCCTGGCTCTAATCAGATTCTGCATGCATACCAGCTCAATCAAAATTAATCAAGAAAGTCGGGAAGCAATCAATCCTTTGCAGTTCCAAAACATGTCTTGCAAATGAAAAATATGGATAAATGAAAGGTCTAGCTTTTCTTAAAGAAATGCATATCAGCCACCAGCTCTTATGCCAGAGACTTTGTAAGATCCACCTGTGTTGAGACGTTTTACAACATGTTAACCACTATGTTTAACATGTAAGAAATTGTATCTACTTTATTCAAAAGTTTCTGTGGGTGAACCCTCCAACCCCACCCACATTACCAATGCTTCTGATACCAAAGCCAGTGTCCCTCCTCTGGACATGTCCAAACCATCTCAGTCTGGCCTCCCTAACTTTATCTCCCAGTTGTTCAACATGTGCTGTACCTCTGATGATCTCATTCCTGATCTTATCCATCCTTGTCACTCCTAAGGAGAACCTCAGCATCTTCATTTCTGCTACTTCCAGTTCTTTCTCCTGTCTTTTTGTCAATGCCACTGTCTCCAGACCATACAACATAGCTGGTCTCACCACTGTCTTGTAAACTTTTCCTTTGACCTTTGCTGACACCTTTTTGTCACAAATCACTCCTGAAACTTTTCTCCATCCACTCCATCCTGCCTGGACTCTCTTTTTCACTTCTTTCCCCACATTCCCCATTTTCCTTGATAGTGGACCCCAAGTACTTGAAGTCCTGCACCTTTGTGACCTCTGATCCTTGTAGCCTCACTCATTCACTCACACACATGTACTGTACTCTGTCTTAGTACGACTGCTTTTCATTCCTCTTCTTTCAAGGGCATATTGCCACCTCTCTAAGTTCTCTTCCACATGTTCCCTGCTCTCACCCCAGATCACAATGTCATCTGCAAACATCATAGTCCACGGGGATTCTCGCCTGACCTCATCTGGTCTATCACCACAGCAAAAGTGAAGGGACTCAGAGCCGATCCTTGATGCAATCCCACCTCCACCTTGAAGCTATCTGTCACTCCTACAGTACATCTCACCACTGTCCTGCTGTCCTCATACATGTCCTGTAACAGTCCAACATACTTCCCTGCAACTCCAGATTTCCTCATGCAATACCACACCTCCTTCCTTGGCACCCTGTCATATGCTTTTTCTAAATCCACAAACACAGAATGGAGTTCTTTCTGACCCTCTCTGTACTTCTCTATCAACATCCTCAAAGCAAAGATGGCATCTATGGTGCTCTTTCTTAGCATGAAACCATACTGCTGCTCTCTTAGTGCGGGAGCATACTGATGCTCACAAACAGTCACCTCTCGTCTAAGTGTAGCTTCTACAACTCTCTCCCAGATCTTCACTGTGTGACTCATCAACAGAATTGCCCTGCAGTTGCTACAACTCTGTACATGACTCTTGTTCTTAAACATGGGCACCAACACACTTCTTCTCCATTCTTCAGACATTTTCTCACCCTGGCTCTCAGGCTTTCAGCTACGTTTTTTTCTTCTTCTGGCTTCTCCCTTCGTCAGAGGTCGCCAGAGCAAACTAAGTCGCACGAAGACATGGCAATTGTTCTTACGCCGGATGCCCTTCCTGACACAACCACAGACCATTGAGCTACCACAGCCCACTGTGTGGAGAAGAGAGCTGCTCTCTAGGGTGCCGGGGGGAGCAGATGGTGGGGGTTAAGAGCCTTGTTCAAGGGACCAGAGTGGGGCAAATGAGGGTGGAGACAGGTGTGACTGCTTCACTTATCCCACCCACAATTTTTTATGTTGTCAGTACCGGGGTATGAACCGGTGATCTTCCGATCACAAGCTCACCTTCTCTAATCTCTGCACCACCACTCCCTCTTCTTCTCTGCTACGATACTACCACATAACGTTTTAACTCACCTGTAAGAGTTATAGCAATTTTTGTGTTGGCTGAATTTAACTTGTTGTAGACTCCAATATTAATAAAATGTAGATGTACACCCAATGATTAATTTATGAGCATTTTATTAAAATCCAACCCATGGTCATTAAGGATCAATAAAGTTCTATATTATCTTTCATTCAACATTTATTTATACATGTTAGTCCCATTGAACCTTGAGGACTCATTTACAAGAGAAACCTGTTTCCAACAAATAATGATGACAACAATAGACAAAAATGACAACAGTAGACAATCATAAAAGAGAGCATATAAACTGAAAAACAAATCAAAGAAAATCATACCAAAAACAAAACAAAAACAGCCACATTATACTGTAAAGTGATACAAAATACTATAAACAGGAAGATCAGTTGTTTGAAAAACATTTAGAGAAGTCAAGGTGAAGAGCTTCAGAACTTTTTGTAATGTGTTTCAGGAAAAGGATCAAAGTGGGAGAAGGCCCTTTTGCCTAATTTAGTCTGCACTGAGGGTATACTGCATGTATTAATGTCCTGAGAATGCACGCTGTAGCTGCACTCACCTAGTGACATTTAGGAGGAGATGTATGAAGCAGGGGCGGCCGGCTCATAGGGGGCAATAGGGCGCCGCCCCACTGGAACTTCTGGACCATTTAACATTGAAGACTTTTAAAAAAATGTAATAATAAAATAAAAATATTTCGAAATATATGTATATATGTTTTTAGGTGTGTAGGATAAATATTTTATGGGTAATGATGAGTTATATTGTTTGTTTCAAAAAATGTTTTCTGATTGGTGATGAATTTCCTGTTTTGGGGGCGCATGAATCTTATCCATAGACTCTCGTTAATAATGGCACATGCGCAGTTATTCCACAATGTTACAAAACAATGGGAAGATACTGGGCGCATATTTCAGCGCCCTGGACATGTCCAACATGAGCTGTACCTACAGATCATGTGCTTCCGGTCTTTTTTTTTTTTTTGGTCTGGGAAATGAGCCGTGCAGTCAGTGACTCAAGCAAGCTTGCTCAGGTTTTAATAATAATAATAATAATAATAAACTTTATTTGTATAGCACCTTCCTACAATGCCTTGCATTGACCAAGGTGCTTAACAGGATAAAAAGATGAATAAACTGGAACAATAAATCAATGAAAATAGAATAAGAAACAACAGCAATAAAAGAAGGCAATGGAAATAAAAAATGCTACATACTAAAATAACACTAAAATAACACAAGTAATAAAAGTTACACACTGAAAGCTTTTTTGAACAAGTGGAAATAAAAAGGCAATGGAAATAAAAAATGTTACATATTAAAATACCAAAAGTAATAAAAGTTACACACTGGAAGCTTATTTGAACAAGTGGAAATAAAAAGGCAATGGAAATAAAAAAATGCTACATATTAAAATACCAAAAGTAATAAAAGTTACACACTGAAAGCTTTTTTGAACAAGTGGGTCTTCAGTCTGGTTTTGAACAGAGTCAGATCAGAGGTGGCACGCAGCTCAAGGGGGAGGCTGTTCCAGGCTTTTGGGCCGGCAACAGAAAATGACCGGTCTCCCCATTGTTTGTACCTTGAGCGAGGCACCTCCAGCAGGTGTTGACTGGCAGAGCGTAAAGCTCTGCCGGGCTGATGGGCTTTCAAAAGTTCTGAGATGTACAGAGGAGCAAGTCCATTCAGAGCTTTGAAAACAAACAGGAGCAGCTTGAACTGTATCCTGAACTGAACCGGGAGCCAGTGTAGAGAGGACAGGAGTGATGTGTTCATATTTTCGTGTGTTGGTCAAAAAGCGCGCGGCAGAGTTCTGTACAAGCTGTAAACGGGAGATGGAGGATTGATTAATACCAACATACAAAGCATTACAATAATCAAGTCTGGAGGTCACAAAGGCATGGATGGCCTTCTCCAGATCACCACGGCTGAGAAATGACTTGACTTTGGAGAGCAGACGGAGCTGAAAAAAGCTGGTCTTGACAACAGAACTGATCTGTTTATCAAACTTTAAGTTGGAGTCAAGCTGCACTCCAAGATTTCTGACCACCGGGTTGAAGTGGGGGAGGGGAAAACCAACACTGGGACTGGGAAGGATGTTGCTGGTGTCACCAGGTGCACTAAATAAAATGCATTCAGTTTTATCTGTGTTTAGGTGGAGGAAGTTTTGAGAGAGCCAGTGCTTAATGTCATTTAAGCAGTTGACAAGAGTGTTTGAACTGAGTGAGGGGTTGGGAGTGACTGGCAGATAGATTTGTAAATCGTCTGCATACATGTGAAAAGACAGGTTATGACGTGCAATGATTGATCCTAATGGCAGCATGTAAAGAGAGAAGAGGACTGGCCCTAGAATAGATCCCTGTGGTACGCCAGAGGTCAGAGGGGTTGATGAAGAGGAGGACAGATCGCCTATCATGACAGAAAAAGTTCTCCCAGACAGGTAAGATTTGAACCACTCAAGCACAGCTCCCTGGAGGCCAACCTGCTGAGACAAGCGGTTGATTAGTACCTGATGGTCGACGGTGTCAAAAGCTGCTGAGAGGTCTAACATCACCAGCAGAGCAGGGTTTTTTGCATCCAGGGACAGAAGAATGTCATTCTGTACTTTGAGCAGTGCAGATTCAGTGCTGTGACGAGCTCGAAAACCTGACTGAAATTTTTCAAACAGGTTGTTGAGTTCTAGAAAAGATTGAAGTTGAATAAAAACAATCTTTTCTAGGACCTTTGATAGAAATGACAGATGGGAAACTGGTCTGAAATTAGAGAGAGCTGTAGGATCTAGGCCTGGTTTTTTGAGAAGAGGCCTGACCACAGCGTGTTTGAAAGCAGATGGCACAAAACCTGAAGATAGACAGCTGTTAATAAATGACAAAACACAAGGACCAATTACATCAAAGGACTGTTTGAACATTTTAGAGGGAATGATGTCCAGAGAACAGTTAGTTGGTTTCATCTGCTGAACCACCTTGGTGAGGTGAGGCAGTGAGACCAGGTCAAATTGGTCAAAAACAGCTGTGGTTATTGCAGAGGTCACATGACTGGATGGTGTTGGATGAACTGACAATGTTCTGTCTGATAGAGTCTATTTTGTTGACAAAATAGCTCTGAAAGTCATCGCAGGTAGACTGTGTGGCAGTTTTCAGAACATTGACAGATGGATTGATGACAGACTGGAGTGTGCTGAAAAGCGTCCTCGGCCGGTTGGAGCTGGTGGAGATTAAATTGGAGAGGTACTGTGACTTGGCCTGTTTCACAGCATTATGATACTCACAGAGACAGTCTCTCAGTATTCCCTGAGACACATGAAGCCGGTCGCGCTTCCATATTCGCTCTGCTTTTCTGCAACGTTGTCGAAGAGCTCGCGTCGTTTCGTTGAGCCATGGGGAAGGTTTGTTCTTTGAAGATGCCTGTTTGAGAGGAGCGATGGAGTCCAAGATCGTCGTGCAGGTGTGATGGAAGGAGCTGATGAAGTCCTCAGGATGTAGAGATGGGTCCAGGCTGACAGCAGAGCAAAATTCAGTGCTCTTAAAGGCATCAGTGAACTGACTTGGAGTTAATGGGGTGATGGAGCGGCAGAAACGTGCTGGGAGAATAGCTTTCGGTGCAGGAGAGGTGAAAAATTCAAATAATATGGGAAAATGGTCTGAAATACAGGTGTCCAGGATCTCCACAGTAGGTATTTGAAGGCCGTGGGAGATAATTAAATCGAGTGTATGACCCTGACTGTGTGTGGCCCCCGAGACCGACTGCGACAGGTTGAAAGAGTCCAGGAGGTCCTGAAACTCACATCCAAGCTGATTACTTGGGCAGCAGGTGTGCACGTTGAAGTCCCCACAGAAAAGCCAAGAGTCAAACTTTGGCAGTAAGTCAGCCAGTAGTTCAGAAAACTCACTGAGAAAGTTTTTATTGTATTGAGGAGACCGATAAAAGAGGCCACACAGAATAGGTTTTGCAGATTCCAGCACAAAAATCATGCTTTCAAAACTGGAGTAGTTTTTCTGAGGCAACAAACGGTATTTGAACGCCTCATTGAAGACTGCAGCCAGCCCCCCCCCCTTCCAGACCCACGCGGAGCGCTCAGGTGGGCGTAGCCATTTGGGAGGAGTTCAGAGAAGCAGCTGTTGTCTCCAGATTTCTGCCAGGTTTCAGTAATCAAAAACAGATCCAGACGATGAGTTGAGATCAAATAAGATAAGAGATAAGAGATTTTTTATTAACATTGCACCAGTAAACCAATACAACGTGATAATGTAAACACAGTCATCCAGAGGAGGGGCAGAGAATGTTAAGCTGCTGCAATTCAAAACACATGCATGTTCATCAGCGCGGCCATCTCTCATCCGTCCTGGATGAAGAGCAAAACAGATATGGAAAAAGGAAAAACACAGTAGGTATCATTTGTGATATTCAAAAAAAGAATCTATCAAAAGATTGCCTGAGGACACTCCATGATAAAGTCCCAAAAACTCTATCAGCATAAGCACAACCACACGAGACATTGTTGCAGTTTTGACGACATGCAAGGAGATATAGAGTCTGCGAGTAACTTCAGAGAACACAGTTCAGCAGTTATTCAGCTGGGCGTTATCCGAGGCACGCACAGAAATCTCTGGGGGGGGAGGGGGGGGTCAGCAAGGGCACTTCAGCTCTACGCTCCAGGAGAATAGTTTCCAAACAGGCCTCTTTTCAAGGACGTGTGCAGAAACCAGATTAGATAGTCTTTTTGTTTATTCCAATCCAGACCACAGTGTTCTTTCTCACTGCAGCCTTCCAAGTCCAGACGCTGTTTCAGGGCCAAAATTCCAAATCATATGAGGTTCCGTTCTATGAACCCCCATCCGTGCCCTGTTGGAGCCCGGGCGGCTGTAAACGAGTTCCAATGCGCCCCCCAGCTCCGCGGTAGTCCACCGACGCACCCAACGTGCGATTGAGCTCATACAACAGCTGGGATGAGGAGCTCACGGCCCGGATCAGAGAATCTTGCTGATCAGGGAGTTTCGCCAGCGCGCTGATAGCCGCCGAAGCTCTCCTCAGCTTCAGGTAGCAGACAGCTCCGCCGATGCCAAAAAACAGAGCAGCTGCTACTAATAGTCCAATAATCCACAAATCTTCCACGTCTTCGACAGTCAAGACGGTCAGACACATAGGCTGCCACTGTCCCCACGAATCCATCATGTATCCAACCGCGTGTGTGTCAGAGGGGCAGACAGCTTCTCCTGGCACGGTCCGCTTCGTGGAAAAAATCTTATCTATTGAAGAAACAGCCCAATTTATTAAATCCATCGCAAATTGGTTCGAGTGAGCGCTGAAGAGTCAGACGAGACAAAAAGCAAGCAGGGAGGAGGAAAAACTTAGGGAGGGAAGGAGCAAAAAGATATGCGACTTGCTTTGTCGAGAGCCGGAAGTAGAAATCACTTAATATAAAAGTTTTATTAGTGATCGATCTGGCGTTAAACAGCGCTGCACGTACTGGAACACAGCCAGTTACGTCACTCTCAGCTCGAGCGAGCGGGCGGAGGTTTTGTTTAACGCAACCTCGCTTCAGTGTTCTCACGGGGGGCAAAATGGATACTGATCGCTGGTGTCATCATTGATAGCAACAAGGCATCTGTTGCGGCGAGCGAAAGAACGACGGACATCAAAGACGCTGAATTCAGGAGGTAAGTCAGCCGTCGGCGTGTTGTGAGACACTTGTTTTAAATCATTGAAAGCCCTTTATCTAATGTCTATTTGCCATTTCTGACTGATATGCCTCTCAACTTTTAGATGGCTCTGTTTGCGAAAAAGACTTCAGCTGACTGTTTGTTCTAAAAGTGGCAACTGTGAGTTTGTTTCTGGAGCTAGCATGCTAATGCTAGTCTTTATCTAATGCTTATATTATTATATTACCATTCCTGACTGATATGCCTCTAAACTTTTAGATGGCTCTGTTTGTGAAAAAAGCCTTCAGCTCAGCTGACTGCAAGTGGGAACTGGTGAGTTGTTGTTTTTTCTTTGTTTGTTTGTGGAGTTAGGTTGCCAGCGCTAGCCTCCAGGTTTTTGTAC
>JBBPBX010033599.1:8723-33163 GCA_038048925.1 Garcialebias charrua
TTTAGAAATACTAGTATTCCCTGTACACCAGCTGCGGCTGTGCTCTCAGTCACGTCTTCAGCAAACTGCGGGTTTTTTTTAAACTCCGCCTCTTTATTGATTGACGTTCGATAAAAATTCACAGAGAGCCGAGACCGCACTCAAACGCAACAAACAACTTTTATCGACACACTTTTAAATTAATAAGGTTGTTGTTTAAAAGGGGCGTGACAGTTCCTAAATGCTTCTGGGCAGCACGGTGGCACAACTGGTAGAGCTGCTGCCTCTCAGCGAGAAGGTTGCCGGTTCAAATCCCGGTCCGGGGCCTTTCTGGGTGGAGTTTGCATGTTCTCCCCGTGCATGCGTGGGTTTCCTCCGGGTACTCCGGTTTCCTCC
The DNA here is from genome assembly GCA_038048925.1 of Garcialebias charrua. Classification (NCBI taxonomy): domain Eukaryota; kingdom Metazoa; phylum Chordata; class Actinopteri; order Cyprinodontiformes; family Rivulidae; genus Garcialebias; species Garcialebias charrua. The sequence continues at coordinate 9,099 of JBBPBX010033599.1, forward strand.
CACAGACCAAAAACATGCTTGTTAGGCTGATTGGTGACTCTAAATTGACCCTAGGTGTGAGTGTGAGAGTGGATGGTTGTTTGGTGTGAGTGAGACAGGTCCCTCTTGTAAATGAGTCCCCGTGACTCAACGAGGCTAGCCTGTATAAATAAAGGTTGAATGAATGCTTATCTTTTCTGATACAACATTTACAACAGTGCAATCCCAGCTGGGTAATTAATTAATGCGTGTTGTAGTGCCTGATTCCAGGAGTTGGGTGGAGAACTCATAGATATCTATGGGAGAACTGGAAGAATAATTTGCTCCGGGCGGCGCCGGGTTGTAAAATCAACGCGCTACGTCCATTCCCTTTGTTGAAGTGGGCGTGGCCAGAACTCGGAGGTGTTTCGGTTGATGGTGGGTGGGTTTCAGCCAAGACAGGGTTCACTAAAACCTGCTGCCAACAAGGAAGCTAGAGCCGGAGCAGCACGTATGGTCGACTGCAGCGTTTCTAATCACGTCTAGCAAGCGGATTATTATTGTTTTTCTTCATCTCAATTAGTTTATCGTGAGGTGAGCGGGTCAACATGTCTTCCATGGACCTGGAGAAGCTGAAGATGACGGGGGCTGGTCGGGCCCTCGCGGTGTTGACAAGCGGTGGAGATGCACAAGGTGACCTCAAACGCAACTTCACGTTAAATCCTTTTATCTGCACGCGCTTGAAATATGGACCAACCGAGGGGGGAGGGTTTGTTTACAAATCGATGGGTGCATCATGCATGTTTATTATTTATTTCTTTAATTTACAACTGAATCAATTTTTGTAATGACAGTGATGAGGATAAAAAAAAAATACATGTACAGTACCCAGTTAATGATCCACTCTCAGGGCTCAAAGGACACAAACGCCACGCGGTTAAAACACTGTTTGGTGTAAACGAATCAAATTCTGTGTGTGTTTATGGGATTGAGGCCCTCTGTGGTAGAGCAGTGGATCTGCATGCATTGGAATGTGCTGCTACTTTTCATTGATTTACTTCACAGTTGATCATGCTGTTATTAATATGAACTAATTAAAACACACATTCAAACAGTTAAAAACGGTGCTTATTTCTAATGGGAAAAATCACAGCAACGTGCCATGTTTAGATGAATAAAGTAGAGCCAATATCAGTCGCAGTAATAAAGCAGTTTTTTTTAATCACCTATTTGAATTAAAGTCATCATATTTTATATTAAATAAGATGATCATTTGTAGTAGTTGTAACTTTAGTGCTACGACAGCTTCTGTAGATCTTAAACTAAAGATCTGACCTGTCCTTGTGAATAACTATCTTACTGAAATCTAAAAAAGCTAAGTCTGGTCCTCTGGACATTCAAAAAAACAAAGCAAAAAAATTGTAGAAACGTTTCGTCTTTCGTCCGAAAGACTTCCAGTCTGAGGTGCTGTATTCAGCTCAGTCTTATAAATAGCACCCTCTCACAGTGGATCAGTGTTGCCAGGTGAGAAATGTAGGATTATCGTACTAGAGCCCTAAAATTATCGTATTTTGAGGAAAATTATCGTACACCTGTCATAAACAAAATAACAAGTATGCTCTATAGTCACTCTGTTGTTGAATAGCGTCTAACGGGCACTCACAGCTTTGTGGCGTCAGTACTGGTGGGAACCATAGACATTAATACGCATTATTGTCTGGTGGCAACTAATGAGCCGACACTCTTCTTGTTTTGTTTCATGGCGGTCGGGTTAAACCACCACCGAGCTGAAGTGTGGACAGGAGATTAAAAAAAATTAAAAACAATAATTCTGTAAAACTAATTTAATAACTCAACTAAATTCTGTCTATTAAGTTTGTATTTTCAAGGAAATAATAACTTGATCTTTAACTTTACTGATATCACTGCTAAAAACATCCCTAATTGTACCCTGATGCATGCTCAATAATCCAGGTAGAAAAATCTAAAAAAGCTAAGTCTGGTCCTCTGGACATTCAAAAATCCCTAATTGTAAATTTAATATTCATTTTATTTATTTATTTTTGGAAATGCATTCTTTCATACCCTGGACATTCCATAAAGACATGTTGAACCGTTTCAGGGAAATTGCTGGTGCACATGTCACAAAAAAGTCCTGTTTCATGCTTTGCAATTATTTTAAGAGATTTATTAAGGTCTGTGTGTCCTATTCTAATGCGAGTAAGTTCCTGTTTCTTCCTGCTTTCCTTGTACAGTATATCTTACCTTATGAATGTTGTGTAAATGTCTTCCTGTATCAGTAATGTCCCAGTTTTCCTGTCATGTTTTCTTAATATATTTCTTTATTATAATTTAACGTTCAACTTTATATAAACGTTCTATAATTTTCATCACTTTTTCCAGACCGGTGTCACACGGCTCTGCTTGAAACGCATGGGGCGGGTGCAGTGGACTTTTCAGCCAATCATGGTCGTTGTTCTGCATATACGTCACTCTTCTGTCACATTTAGAAAAGCACGATTGGCTGGAATTTCAAGATGCCTTCAGGGTTCACAAAAAAACTCCGAAAAGACAGTTGCGACAGGCTGATGGAAACTGATCACAACTACACGTTCACAGAATGGTCAAATTATCGTATTTTTGGCCTTTTTTGGGATTATTGATCGTACATCGTACAGAGGGCATAATTATCGTACAAATACGATAATTATCGTACACCTGGCAACACTGCAGTGGATCAACCAGTTGGCTGATGACAGCCAAAACCAGCTGCTCACATGATCAAGGAGGACCATCAGCCTGACGATGGATCATTAGCACCCTGATGGTTGTTTGCTATTCACAGAGGGCTGAGTGATACTAGCAATAACAGCATTGTAAGTGGGGGACAGTTGAACCCGGAGGCCTCCACCTCTGTTTAATGATGGACGGTTTCTTTTCACAAAGATGGCCTCCTTTACTCCTCTCTCAAACCATTGTTCCTCTCTATCAAGGATGTGAACATCTTCATCCCTGAAAGAGTGACCGCTGGCCTGGAGATGAGTGTAGACTGCAGAGTCCTGACCTGATGATGTTGATCTTCTGTGCTGGGCCATCCTTTTGGCCAGTGGCTGTTTAGTTTCCCCGATATAAGACTGATCACAGCCCTCCTGACACTGAACAGCATACACAATATTACTCTGTTTGTGCCGGGGGACTGGATCTTTGGGATGAACCAGTCTTTGTCGTAATGTATTTTGGGGTTTAAAAGCCACTGGGACGTTGTGTTTAGAAAATAAACGTCTCAATGTCTCTGAAACTCCTGCAACATACGGAATGACCACTGGTCTGGGTCTGGGTTCCTTCTTTTCACCTGATGGCTGGCTGGAGTCCTGTTTGGGTTTCTTCTCTGCTTTCAGGAAGGCCCAGTTAGGATATCCACATTTCTCTAGAGCCTGTTTTGTGTGTGATTTCTCCTTCTGTCTGGCTCCTGAGTTGGTTTCAGGCTGTCATCAGCCAACTGGTCGATCCACTGTGAGAGGGTGCTATTTATAAGACTGAGCTGAATACAGCATCTCAGACTGAGGAAGTCTTTCGGACGAAAGACGAAACGTTTCTACAATTTTTTTGCTTTGTTTTGTTTTTTGAATGTCCAGAGGACCAGACTTAGCTTTTTTAGATTCTTTATTATTATTATTTTAAGCTTTGCATTAGTGGTATTGATTTACTTTTTTGTTGCAAAAGCAGAACTTTAATTTACTGAGTCATTTGAAGTTATATTCCGTATATTAGTATAATCAGGATAAAGATGATTGAAAAGCTAAATGGTCATGGAAGTACCGGTAGGTGTAAAACTGCAGACATGTTAATAAGCAAACTGGTTATGATTTTGCAAAATCACAGCCAGAACAAACATGATCATTTATGCAAAAAACAATGGAAGGCTTAGATATGCTGTTATTAATTCCTCTGAGTCAGTTGCACTTTTGCCCAATAACTGATCAAATCCAGCACAGTTTCCTCATTCAGAGCTGTGATGCAACACTGTGCAAACCGAAGAGGTGGAGTTGAGCGTTAATGCGTTTTGTGTGCTGCTGATTTTTCACCAAGGGATGAACGCTGCCGTCCGAGCCGTGGCCAGGATGGGCATTTACGTGGGGGCCAAGGTTTATCTCATCCACGAGGTAAACGCGCCTTTTTGACCCAGTTAAACATCCAGTCAGGTCCAGTTCAGCTGGAATGCATCACATTGTTCTTGTGATATTTGTCAGGGATACCAGGGTTTGGTTGATGGTGGAGACAACATCAAGTTAGCCCACTGGCAGAGTGTGAGCAACATTATCCAACTGGTAGGTTGAAATTTTATCTGTTAATAAATAAAAATGTGGTTTGTTTCCTTTTTTAAAATAAAGTCATGAACCCAAAGTTATGAAGTTCTGCTGTATTGTCCTGGTTTTCTCCACCGTTTCTGCTGCAGGGTGGGACAGTGATAGGAAGCGCCCGCTGTAAGGCCTTCGCCACTCGCGAGGGCCGGATTGCTGCCGCCTTCAACCTGGTGAAGAAAGGCATCACCAACCTGTGTGTGTGCGGCGGAGACGGCAGTCTCACCGGAGCCAACATCTTCCGCAGCGAGTGGAGCGGCCTGCTGGAGGAGCTTGTGCAGAAAGGTGAGATGCTCACTTCAGTGCAAAGGTCCATTTTTTAAATCACGGGATGAAACTAACCCCCATATATGTGTGTGTGTGTGTGTGTGTATCCTCAGGAAGGATCACAGACACGTTGGCAAAGCAGCACAGCCACCTGAACATCGTCGGGCTCGTGGGCTCCATAGACAACGACTTCTGCGGCACCGACATGACCATCGGAGCCGACTCCGCTCTGCATCGCATCATGGAGATCGTCGACGCCATCATGACCACTGCTCAGAGGTCTGTGTCTTGAGTGACGTTGCTCATTGTTTCTCAGAAAACTGCTTAGAGAAAATGAAAATATAATGACCACTGAGCCACAGTGCAGCTGCTGCTGCTGGTTGATTGAGAGACAATTAAATATTCTTTGGTTCCTGCTTCCTAAATCTGATCTGCTGCTAATGTTCATCTTGTTTGATAGTGATCGTCTCCTTGTGGTTCTGGTTGTTGCTTATAAACAAATACAGCTTGTAGGCTGATAAATATGGGCGTCTATCACAACTTTGTTGGAAATTATGAGTACAGTACTGTATTTTCTGTCGTACCTGTCGCACCGCCCTATGAGTCACATCAGTCCAAATATGTCTAAAAAAGTAGAAAAATCCATAAATATGTTGCTTTGCCATATACATCGCATCTGTGTCTCCGCTGACGCGTTTGTTACGCGTCACCGCTGACAACCTGGAAATGTGGTTCGGTGTTGTGCCAAAAATCAATGGGCTGCCAAATGGCGGCCGCAGGAGCGTGCACGGGAGGACTTTTAAAATAATTTAACAAGATTAACACTTAAAAACAATTATTTGTTTGCTCAAAATTATAGCAAAGTTGTGGCTCAGACTAATGTTTGCTTAATAAAAGGACTTTAACGGTCAAATCAGCTGTACTCGTTGCCTTGGTGCTCCGGGAGCGCGCAGAGGGAGGAGGGAAAAAAATAAAGAGGAACGCTATCCGTTTCTTCTAAATTTAACAAGAAAAGCACCTAAGGCTACGTTCACATTGCAGGTCTTAATGCTCAATTCCGATTTTTACAAAAATCCAATCTTTTGGTGTGAACGTTCACACTACATTTTAAATGCGACCTGCATCAGACTCCAGTGTGAACGATCTACATTGCAGAAGCGACCCGCATGCGCAGAAGAAAACGTGTCTCAGAACGTGACGTGACACGCAGGCTGCGAGTCGCTTGTTTGGGCTTGTTTTCATGGGGTTGGTCGCTTGTTTTTGTCGCGAGATCTGGCAACACTGCTGACGCAGCACCCTGTGTTTGCGGAAGTAAACATGGACGCAACAGTTTTCAGTGTGTGTTCGGTAATTTTGAAGTTGATGTCCAATCGGGGGAAAGCTAAACATCCAAATGATTAAAGGCAAAAGAAAACTGAGAAGAAAGCGAGCAAAATTTTTAGTGATGGCGATTTTTGGAGCTGTGGCTGCTACCTCTGTTCAGAGGGGTGTGTGGATGCGGAGTAGGAGCCAAGAGTGGTGGGACTTTGACGTGAGACATGAGATGACGTGATGCAAAAGTCAGATGTAAGTCACATGAGCGTTCACACTGCAGTCGCTTTGAAAACATCATATATATATCCGATTTAAAACCACATACTGAAACGGCCTGGGTCGGATTTGAAAAAATCGGATTTGTCGCATTCAGACTGTCATAAGAAAATCTGATATGGGTCAGATGGGGCAAAAAATTCGGATTTGGGTCGGATTTGCCTGCAGTGTGAACATAGCTGAAAACAATTTTTTGTTTGCTCAAAATTATAGCAATGGTGTGTCTCAGTTGAACTTTTACTTAATGAATGCATTTCACCGGGGCAGTGCAGCTAGTTTGACTTGCTCCAAGCAGAGCAGAACGAATGAAAGTGGTCATATCTCAGCCAAAAATTGGTTTATAAACATGAGGGGAAAAACTCCATGAATATGTCGCTTCGGCCAATAAGTTGCAAGGCATGTAAATTATGCAACAAAAAGGTGACTTATGGGTTGAAAAATACTGTAATTAGTACCGGTAATATAAACACAATGAAAAACAGTGGTCTCTGCCTTAGATCACACATTTTTTAATGTTTTTATTTCCGTAAAGTTTATGGTTCATGGTGGCCCAGTGTTTGAACCAGGGATTCCTAAGGTTGGAGTTGGGACCCCCGAAGTGGTTCACAAAACACCAAATAACTTTATTGATTACCGTGGGCATATTTAGCCCTATCTGTTACAGATGAGTTAACTAGTAAAAGTTTCTGTAAAATGTTTTGGCCTCTCTCTCAATGCTTCTGTTTTATTCCTTCCTACAGCCACCAGCGCACTTTTGTTCTTGAAGTCATGGGCCGTCATTGTGGGTGAGCAACACTTTTTTTTCTTTTCTTTTTTTTTTCCTTTTTTTAAAAAAAAATACCGCTCCTCAAACAAACCAGCCACTAGGGAGCACAAGCCAGTGTATCTCTTGTGCCGGTCCCAAGCCCGGGTAAATGGTGAGGGTTGTCAGGAATGGCATCCGATGTAAAACACTTTTGCCAAAACCATAATGCGAGTTCATCAAAGTGAAACCATACCGGATCGGTCGAGGCCCGGGTTAACAACGACCGCCACCGGTGCTGTTGACAAACAGGGTGCCGGCGGAAATTGTACTACTGTTAGTCGAAGACCCCGAGGAGGGAAACGTGTCAGGAGACAGAGGGAGAGGAGGAAAGTGAAGAATGTAGGACTGAGGGTTGCAACTCTAAATGTGGGGACAATGACAGGCAAAGGTAGAGAGCTGGCTGACATGATGCAGAGAAGAAAGGTAGATGTTTTATGTGTCCAAGAGACCAAGTGGAAGGGCAGCAAGGCTCGCAGTATTGGAGCAGGGTTCAAACTGTTTTACCATGGTGTGGATAGAAAGAGAAATGGAGTAGGGGTGGTCCTGAAGGAGGAGTTGGCAAAGAATGTAGTAGAGGTGAAGAGAGTGTCAGATAGGGTGATGTGTCTAAAGGTAGAAGTAGAAGGTCTGATGCTAAACATAGTCAGTGGTTATGCTCCACAGGTTGGATGTGATGGGGAGGAGAAAGATAAATTTTGGAAAGATTTGGATGAAGTGATAGAGAGTATTCCCAGGGAGGAAAGAGTGGTGATTGGAGCAGACCTGAATGGACATGTTGGTGAAGGAAACAGAGGGGATGAGGAAGTGATGGGTAGGTTTGGTGTCAAGGAAAGAAACCAGGAAGGACAGATGGTGGTGGATTTTGCCAAGAGAATGGAAATGGCTATAGTCAATACCTATTTCCAAAAGAGGGAGGAACATAGAGTGACCTATAAGAGTGGAGGAAGGAGTACACAGGTCGACTACATTCTGTGTAGAAGAGGAAACCTGAGGGAGATTGGAGACTGTAAGGTTGTGGCAGGGGAGAGCGTGGCCAGACAGCATCGGATGGTTGTGTGTAGAATGACTGTTGTTGCGAAGAAGAGAAAAAGAGTAAAATCAGAGAAGAAGACCAAATGGTGGAAGCTAAAGAAGGAAGAATGTTGTGAGAAATTCAGAGACGAGCTGTTAAAGGCTCTGGGTGGTAAGAAAGAGCTTCCAAGTGACTGGGCTACTACAGCAACAGTAATTAGAGAGACAGGTAGGAAGGTACTTGGTGTGTCATCTGGACAGAGAATGGATGATAAGGAAACCTGGTGGTGGAATAGTGAAGTGCAGGACGCCATTCAAAGAAAGAGATTAGCCAAGAAGAAATATGACAGTGAGAGGACTGAAGAGAGGAGACAGGAATATAAGGAGATGGGACATAGAGCAAAGAGGGAAGTAGCTAAGGCAAAGCAGAGGGCGTACAATGAGTTATATGGGAGACTGGACACTAAAGAGGGCGAGAAGGACTTGTACCGATTGGCAAGACAGAGGGATCAGGCTGGAAAGGATGTGCAGCAGGTTAGGCTTATTAAAGATGGGAATGGGAATGTTCTAACAAGTGAGGAGAGTGTGATGGGAAGATGGAAGGATTACTTTGAGGAGCTAATGAATGAAGAGAATGAAAGAGAAAGAAGAGTGGAGGTAATAGAAACTGTGGACCAGGAAGTGGGAAAGATTAGTGAGGGTGAAGTCCGGAAAGCTCTGAAAAGAATGAAGAAGGGGAAGGCAGTAGGACCTGATGACATACCAGTGGAGGTTTGGAAATGTCTTGGAGAGATGGCAGTGAGGTTTTTGACTCAAATATTTAATGGAATATTTGAGGGTGAGAAAATGCCTGAAGAATGGAGAAGAAGTGTGCTGGTTCCCATTTTTAAGAACAAGGGTGATGTACAGAGTTGTAGCAACTACAGGGGAATTAAGTTGATGAGCCACACAATGAAGATCTGGGAGAGAGTTGTGGAAGGAAGGCTTAGACAAGAGGTGACTATCTGTGAGCAGCAGTATGGTTTCATGCCAAGAAAGAGCACCACAGATGCCATCTTTGCTTTGAGGATGTTGATAGAGAAGTACAGAGAGGGTCAGAAAGAACTCCATTGTGTGTTTGTGGATTTAGAAAAAGCATATGACAGGGTACCAAGAGAAGAGGTGTGGTATTGCATGAGGAAATCTGGAGTGGCAGAAAAGTATGTTAGACTGGTACAGGACATGTATGAGGACAGCAGGACAGTGGTGAGATGTGCTGTAGGAGTGACAGATAGCTTCAAGGTGGAGGTGGGATTGCATCAAGGATCGGCTCTGAGCCCCTTCTTGTTTGCTCTGGTGATGGACCGACTAACAGATGAGGTCAGGCAGGAATCCCCATGGACTATGATGTTTGCAGATGACATTGTGATCTGTGGTGAGAACAGGGAACAGGTGGAAGAGAACTTGGAGAGGTGGAGGTATGCACTTGAAAGAAGAGGAATGAAAGTCAGCCGTAGTAAGACAGAGTACATGTGTGTGAATGAGAGGGAGGCCAGTGGAACAGTGAGGCTACAAGGAGCAGAGGTCACAAAGGTGCAGGACTTCAAGTACTTGGGGTCCACTGTCCAGGAAAATGGGGAATGTGGTAAAGAGGTGAAAAAGAGAGTCCAGGCAGGATGGAGTGGATGGAGAAAAGTTTCAGGAGTGATTTGTGACAAAAAGGTGTCAGCAAAGGTCAAAGGAAAAGTTTACAAGACAGTGGTGAGACCAGCTATGTTGTATGGTCTGGAGACAGTGGCATTGACAAAAAGACAGGAGAAAGAACTGGAAGTGGCAGAAATGAAGATGCTGAGGTTCTCCTTAGGAGTGACAAGGATGGATAAGATCAGGAATGAGATAATCAGAGGTACAGCACATGTTGAACAACTGGGAGATAAAGTTAGAGAGGCCAGACTGAGATGGTTTGGACATGTCCAGAGGAGGGACAGTGGGTATATTGGTAGAAGGATGTTAGAAATGCAGCTGCCAGGAAAAAGACAAAGAGGGAGGTCAAAGAGGAGATATATGGATGCAGTTAGAGAGGACATGAAGGTAGTTGGAGTGAGGACAGAGGATGCAGAGGACAGAGTGAGATTGAGGAGGATGACTCGCTGTGGCGACCCCTGAAAAGGGAAAAGCCGAACGAAGAAGAATACAGTACTGCTCCTCAAACGCCAAAGATAAATTTAAAAGCTAACTGTAATTTTCGTTGCGTCAAGATATTTGGCTTTGGTGTCGGCGCTGGCATCTGGAGCCGACTGGCTCTTCATTCCCGAAGCTCCTCCGCTCGACGGCTGGGAGGATCACATGTGTGCACGTCTTGAAAGGGTAGGACACACACAAATAAAATGTTTTTTACTGGTTTAATCTGTATTGAGTGATACAAATACAGCATTTGCACAGTTGTCCTGATGTATTATGGTCTAAATGGTTTTTTGTCAACCTCCAGTGCCGCACGAAGGGATCAAGACTCAACATTATCATTGTTGCAGAGGGAGCCATTGATTCACATGGCAAGCCCATCTCTTCAAATTACATACAAGATGTGAGTTTTGTCCTTTAATGATTTTGTATCGTTTGTATGACAGTGTAACATGAGATTTAGTTCCACCTGACCAGCTGCTTATCATTTTTGTTTCTTTAACTCTGCTATGATTTTAATCCAGTGAGTTTAATCAAACCCATAGTTCACTACGATCCACATGTTTGCAGCTGGTGATCAAAAGGTTGGGCTACGACACCAGAGTGACGGTGCTCGGCCACGTCCAGCGAGGAGGACTTCCATCTGCATTTGACAGAATACTGGTGAGTTTATTTCGTTTTACCGACAACTATTCAACTGTTGTTGTTTTAGCTGCATGGCTGTTGATCAAGTCAGGCGTCATGATGTGTTGGCTGGGCTGCGTCGTGTAAAGGAGCGCATAGTGTGCTGTTTGTGTCGGCTGTTTGTGTCGGGTGTTTGATTCCTGAAGTAACTGTCCAGTTTATTAGACACTTCCTGGACTACGTTGTCGAGATCCTCAACCCAAACTGTTCACATAACTGCCTTCAGTTCACTAATGAAGGTCCCCAAATAATTGATTTCTCATTGGACTCTATATCAATTTTGTTAAGGTTTTAGCAAAAAATATATACAGGTAGTCCCCGACGTATGAACGAGTTCCGTTCCTACATGACGTCGCAAGTCAAATTTCGTCGTAAGTCAGAAAATTTGTCCAAACTGCACCTTATACGTACAATTCTGTATTTTACCAAGCACTTAGCCTATCCTAAAACCTCCGGCAGAGCTCAGCGTACTGCCTGTACGCCACTCTACGCGCGCATTCTGTGTGCACGCGTTCGCTGGCACAGCTCTGCTTTCGTTCTCGTGTTAAATGCTCGCGTTTTCGCTCCAAATTCTTGTTGTAATTTGAGCAGCTGCGTGCAGAGCGTCTACCTATGGGACAAACTGAGGTCGCTGATTGGTCATTTGCTGACACGCCTACTCAATTGATTGACAGGTCGAGTGGGAGACAAAAAAAATGCATGAGCTGGCTGGCTGCAGCCGCTGCGGTGTTTCTAAACTTTATGTGTTAATAAAAGTTCTTAAAAATAAAAGGGAGCCTTGGTCCTACAGCCCACAGCCCACCAGGAAATATTTAGAACGTCGCACAGCCAGGTAGGACATGAGTTATTATTCGCTCGTGACAAATTCATTCATTCCAGTCATGGAGTTAGCGGAGGAGGAAGCGATTACTTGACTTTTGACAAAAAAACAAAATAAAAGTCCAGATCAGCGATGAAGAAGGGGAATTTAATTCATTTGTGTAACATACAAAACAGTCCGGCGCCGGGCAATTTATTGTGAGACAACGCGCATCACATACGCGGTCGTAAAATTTGAGCTTTGCGCGTTCGTGCCCTGCGGGGCTACGCTTGTGCCTCTGCGTATGTACGGCGTAGTGCGGCGTACTGCATTACGCTGAGCTCTGCCGGAGCCTTGACACAGTACCTACATAATTATCAAAAAACACATACATTCGGAGCCATAATGAAGGGAAAAAAGAGTTAATAACCTACTGGGAGCTGGTGAAGCCTTCTTCCACCTGTTAGCATGTTAGCTCGTTGCTCAGCTGTAGCCTCTCTGCCTCGTAAACCTCCGGTCCAAACAAAGGTCTCCTGTACTTTTCCACGCGCGGTCCAGAGTTTTACAGTAAGGTCTGTTAGCATGTTAGCCCCTCCTAACCTCCTCTGCCTCCGGTCTGCCTGTAAACAATGAGGTCTCCTGTAATTTTCAGCTGTAATCCTCCGCCCGTGGCCGCTAAGGCACACACTCTCCCCTCCCTCCTGTAAATCTCCGCCTCCGCTGAGTTTCGGTACCGTATTTTTGGTGTAAAGGCGCATAAACCGTGTAACTCGAAACAATGCTTTTCAATGGGAGGGTGTTCGTAACCGCGAAACGTCGTTAAGTCGAGGCCGTCGTAAGTCGAGGACTACCTGTATTTATTCCTTTCTACACAAGACTATCTGTTAAGAAGGATTCATATAACTCCACGAAAAAGGCATTTATTTAATTCCTATCGGATAATTAAAGGTGGATCTGCTTTGATTTGGACTATCCGTTTCGTGATGCCGCTAAGTGCTGTCCATGAAGTGCAGCTGCGATGGAGCGTTTGTTTGCTCTCCAGTATGTGAACTTATCACTTCGCTGCATTGTGTATACAACACCGCTTAGTTTATTAGATCACGGGGCCAGAGGCACAAAGCAAAACCAAACAAAATGGGCCTGGCTGTCACCACCATTATTACATTTTCTAATGAGATTCACGATGAACACCATACATGTCTCGTAAAAACTTAATGATCAGAACAGCCCTCCTGCTGTCATGGTGGGTAAATGTACCTTTAGCTGCTGCTTACAGAATGCAGCTGCACGTTCTTATCATGAAGTGTTTCTGACAGCATTTTGTAAACGTGTTTTCAGAGCAGTAAGGTGGGTGTTGAGGCCGTTGTTGCCCTGTTGGAGGCGACTCCCGAGACCCCGGCCTGTGTCATCGGCCTATCGGGCAACCAGGCGGTCCGCCTGCCTCTCATGGAGTGTGTGGATATGGTGAGTCTCCCTCCCCTTCCTGTTTTTATAGATTTTAACGAGCACAACGAACATGCTAGGTGGTGGATGGCCACTGATTCTGCACCATCTTTTGCAGACTAAGCTGGTGCAGAAGGCCATGACCGAGAAGAGGTTTGATGAAGCCGTTAAACTGCGGGGAGGGTAAGAGCTGAGACTTGGATCTGATTTCTGTGGTTCCTTTTGGTACAATCGGCTCAAACGTGCCATGATCCTGCAGGAGTTTTGAGAACAACTGGAACATCTACAAACTTCTTGCCTTCCCGAAGCTGGTCGAGACTGGGGTTAGTCGATCACACACTTGAATGTTTTTAACCCTAAACTGTGTCAGGGTGATGGAATGTAAAGCGTTTGTTCTCTTAGAGCAATTTCTCTGTGGCTATTCTGAATGTGGGAGCTCCAGCTGGAGGGATGAATGCCGCGGTGAGGTCAGCCACCAGGGTGTTGCTCGCTCACGGACACAAGGTCTACGGGGTCCACGATGGCTTTGAAGGGCTCGCCACCGATCAGGTGGGACTGCTATCACGTGGATGTTTAGTTTTAGCATTTTAACCCTGAGGAAAGTGAGAGGAAACTGTTTGTTTCTGTTTAGATATTTGAGATGAAATGGCACAATGTGGCTGGATGGACAGGCCAGGGGGGCTCGCTGCTGGGAACAAAACGGTGAGGAAGTGGACACATTTTTATTTCATTAAATCAATCGTAATGCTTTTTAACTGTTGCAAGAGAAAAAGAACACCATATCCATATTCATGCCGTTCTTCAGAACCCGTCCTGCAGGAAACATCGAGAAGATCGTAGATAACATCGCCAAATACGGCATCTCCGCTCTGCTCGTTATTGGAGGGTTTGAGGTGCGTTGCAAGACTTCACACCTTCAAACTCACTGAGTAGGTTAAGTTGCAGAGCGAGTGTTTCAGTTCATGTCTGCTGCTTTGAAAGGGATACGAAGGAGTTCTGCAGCTGTACGAGGCCCGCGGTCACTACGATGAGCTCTGCATCCCCATGTGTGTCATCCCAGCCACCATCAGCAACAACGTCCCTGGCACCGACTTCAGTCTGGGTGCAGACACTGCTGTCAACGCCGCTATGGAGGTAAATCTGAGCAAACTGCTCACTTTAGCTGTGCAGATTTGATCTTTCAGGTTCAGAATGAAAAGAGACCGAACCAGAAAATGTAAAATCGAATAAAAGTAGCTTTATTGCCAGGAGAAACTTTGATCTGTTTGCATATAGGGTTTTACTTTGATCCTCAAAGTTCAGTTTCTCTCTTAGCAAATATAAAACACTAGTTATGCTCTGTCATAAGTTTGTCTTTGAGGAACATCGTTTTCCTTTTTCGCGTGAATACAAAACATTTCTAAACTTAACTTTTCAGGGATGTGACAAGATCAAGCAGTCCGCCTCTGGCACCAAGAGACGAGTGTTTGTGGTGGAAACGATGGGTGGCTACTGTGGCTACCTGGCAACCTGCACTGGTATAGCTGTGGGCGCTGATGCTGCGTACATTTTTGAAGAACCGTTCAACATTCAAGACCTCAAGGTGAGACCTAAAGGACATTAAAAATGTATATATATATATTTTTTTGGTTAGTTTGTAAAGTCCATCTCTTCATGTGTCCTGTCAACAGACTAATGTGGAGCATTTGGCAGAAAAGATGAAGAAGGACATCCAGAGAGGTCTAGTCTTAAGGTGTGTAAATTGATAAACGTGTTGGGTCCTGGTGCAAATAACTGAAGCAGATCTCATCCTGCAAAAATGTGTAATTTTATTTGTCAGAATAATTAAAAAGGGTGTCAGCTGGAAAGAAGTACCGTACTTGCCGCCGTACACATCGCATCGCCGTATAAGTTGCATATATTAAGCGTCGCAGCTGATGCGTCGCACTTAATTTCTTAGAACTACAGTATATGGGCCAGTTTAAAGCACATTTAAGTCTAGTTGCATGCAGTAATGTTTGTTGATCATTTTTATTTCAATAGGAATGAATTCTGCCATCAGAACTATTCGACAGACTTCATTTATAGGCTGTATACAGAAGAAGGGAAGGGTGTCTTTGACTGCAGAGTCAACGTGCTGGGTCACCTCCAGCAGGTATGGTTCTTTGCTGCTTTACAGCAACATCACATATTTCATTTGAGCATATTTATACTCATATTTATACTCAGTGTGTACGTTTGTGCTGCAGGGAGGCTCTCCTACTCCCTTCGATAGAAACTTTGGCACCAAGTTAGGTGTGAGGGCGACAGAGTGGATTTCGGAGCAGTTGAAGGAAAACTTCAGACAAGGTTTATCTTCACTCATAGAAAACATAAACCCAAATCAAGAACCTGAAGTTTGCTGACACTTTTTTTAATTTCTGCCCTCAGGCCGTGTGTTTGCAAACTCACCGGAAACGGCGTGCGTGCTGGGCCTCACCAGGAAGGTCGTCTCGTTCATCCCCGTCATGGAACTGAAGGCTTTAACGGACTTTGAGTAAGTGGTGTAGGGATATCGCAGCGGTCAGTTTTGCTGACCGTACAATATTCCAGATGATAGATTGATCGATCAGGTTTTCACCTGACAAACTTATCATCAATATTCACGAGTTCTCTCTTTTTAGATTAATACCTATAATTCTGTGCCTTGGAGGTGAGAATGTAAAGACATGAAACGTCAATTTATGAACTGAATCATTTAATTAACAAATCATTAAATTACACCACACATCTGTACATGTTTGGATCGATCGAATTTCCTATAACTAACTATCGACAGATTTAAATTTTGAACAACAGACAAGTAAAAGATGACATTACTTCTTCTGCAGGTACTCTTAACTTAGTTTGTTGCTGACAACAGATATAAAGTTTAAAGGGAAGTTTTTAGCATAAGAAGGAGGAAAGGTGGAAAAGAAGGGGTGAACTATCTTGAATGTTTATAACCAGAACATGACACGTTCCCCGTGCGATCTCCAGCTGGACGTACCGTATGTCCGGTGTGTAAACAATCAGCGACTCGTTACCTTTTGACGGTCTACCAAGAATGGATCGATCCTTGAAGTCCGGAGAGGTCAGTCTGTTTAGATTGTAGCTTCTCACGTCCGCCTTTGACCCACTGAAGTAACGGCAGTCTGGTTGATGTTTCAAGAGTAAAAGTGTTCTTGGATGTGAACACTCATTGTGGTCGGAGCTTAGAAGCTCAGGTGAGTTAACAGCAGTCTTGCTATTAATTCGGCTGTTGAACTGGACCGTTGACGCTTGGTCCAAGTTCTCAGCTTCAAAGAGAAAGTCCATTCATGTCAACTTTCTTCCAGCAACTACTCGAGAGAGAAGTAAGATGTGAAGGTTTTAACTGAGACGTGACCCAGAAAATGTGTAGTTTTCTGATTGGCCGAATGGCATCATAAGTTGATGTGAGGATGACATCAACACGTTGAAAGGGGGTCAAAAGATTAGTTTGTCAGAAAGATAAAGTGTTAGTTTCAGATGTCAGCATTTTATGATAAAACTGATTCCTTTGCTTTAACACTTTAACAAAATACTGTTGGTTTGATTAAAACAACGTCATTAAGCATCACATATGGGACCTATTAATGATAATAGCTTGATTATTAAATAGGACAAAAACACAAGTCTCTGGGTGTCTAGATTGTCCTGAGCTCAAGCTAAAATGAATGAGATAAAGTGTTCTTTTTATCTTCACATGCAAGTTCGAGAGGAGAGGAGAAATCCTTCATGTACAACATTTTGAATTAAGCAGAGTATTTGATTTATCTGACATTAAAATGTACTGATGCTCTTACAAATAAAATTATTCATTTGATGACATTTGAATTAACAAAATTAAAAGAAGTCTTTGGATGACTTAATTTATGATGTTTGATTCAAATTAAAACTAATAAAAGTATTATTGTCCCTTCAGGAATAACTCCCAAAAAGTTCATTACTGAGAGTGATCAGAGAAGTGTTTCAAAGGTCAAGGTTGTATCACTACAGTCCCCCCTTTTGGAACTCATCGCCTGTCCACGGGGATGAGGTCCAACATGAAAAGATACCACCAAATGTCTCTGATCTTGATGTAATCCAGCAAGTGGAAAAAAAAAATCAAAAATTATAATTCCATAATGTTTTTGGAAATTCCACACTGTTCGCAGGTAATCCCACTGCGGTAAGCTATTGATCCTTTGGAAAACTGAGTCTGTAATCCCTTGGAAAACAAAGTCTTATAATCCACAGCGGTAATTCCACAGCAGTAATTCCATAACGATTAGAGTTGTTGATTTCATCATCAACAATGATTTTTTATCAGCATGTAGAGGGGATCCCTCGATTGACGCAGAGGAGGCGACCCTTGGATGAAGGTTGAAGACCATCGTTGGAGTAGCCGGTCCCCACATCGAAGGTTGAAGTCTGGTTGGTTTCCAGTCCGTGCCACTCTGGTTCTATGTGTCATGCATTTATGTGGTTTTAGGTGGGCTTATGATTGGGATTTTACATTAAGCCTTACCTATATGCACCTGGTATGTAAGCTATCATGGTTTAGATCAGCTACAATTACCAATTAAGGGGTGGACCATTTATCAAAAGTTAAATATAAGGATCTATGACTATAGAAGATTCAGGAGGGCTTCTGTAACGAAGGCCTCTTCTTCCAACCTATTCCTCCATTCATAATTTAGTTTTAGTTAAACTAACATAGAAAAGAAAATATAGTATGGTCTAAATGTCTGTTGTCCTTTTAGACGACGACGTAGGATTTGGTATTCCCTATAAATTTTGAAGTCTATGGCGAGACTCATCAAAATGAATAGATGATCTAGAATAGAATCGATCGAATCAGTTCAATTTAGAAACTGTGAGACCAATGTAGTTTATGGTACCTAAAGTAGCTTTAAACTACATTGACTCTTCATTGAATGAGGTTTAACAAATGAAAACTGCATGTTGGCATAGTTAAATCCATTTAAATATTTAACTTATCATTAATAAAAACCTCTTTTGGCTGGGAGTGTTCAGAAAACAATATCAAGCTTCAATAACAACAAAAATAGCAATTAAGCTACCAGAAAACAACGTTTCACTGTTTCAACTCACTCTGTCGTCAGATTCTAACGTGTCACACACAAGAAAAACAGGTCTTAGCTTTATAACCGATGTCAATTAAATCCCGCAGATTTAAACGGTTGTTAAAGTTAGTTTTTGTTGTGGGTGTTTAGGCTTAGCGTTTCTAAGTTCTAGTTGGAGCTGTTTCTTTTAGCAACTAATATAGTTTAAACTGTTTAGTTTATTTACTATCGTGTGCTTGGACGACCTTAATTTCCCATGAAGTCTGTGAGTTTGCGAGATCTTTGTCGTTTGTGGGGTTATTGAAATCTTTGTCTTTGTCTTGGGCATGACCTAACATCACCCCCCTGTGGTCATGGGGGACCACGCACACAGGTGAGGACGTCCGTCCATGGGCACGAGTTAGGATGCCTTTGTTTAGTCTAAGCTGTCTGCGCAGCTTATCGGGAACCGTACACAGGAACCTTATAGGTTTCGGCCAACGTTTCTTCTTACGTTTACCTCTTTCTGTGTAATTCAGGCGTGTCACAACTGTTGGCGCAGTTGCAGGTGTGTCTGCTTGTACAGACTGCGACGGGTCACTGTCGTTGTTGAGTGTGTCTTCCCACTTCTTGACTGAAGAGGGGCTCTTTGAGTCTGTAGAAAATGTGTCATGTCTGATTAGTTCTAGACTCAAATGCACTTGAACCAAGGTTTCATCGAAAGCTTGGTTGATTGCCGAATTACCTGTCCCAGAGGACAGTACAGCGTCTTCGGTGTGGGATCCGTGGATCTCCACACCTTTCACTACCTGTGGTAGGCAGTAGGCATGTAACGAGATCTCGTTGTACGAGATCTCGCGATATTAAACTCCCGCGATATCTCTCGTTGAGAGGTAACGTTGTCTCGCGAGATGCTAATGCTAGCGCTAGCAGAGCCCCTAGCAAGTCAGCGTCACGGACAGCATGGCTTCGCCGGATGAAGTTGCTATAGAAGACGCCCCAACTACTGATGGAACTACCGCAGACGAGACGCCTCTACATTGATGGAGGGTCCCGACGCTGCCCCGAATGTAAAGACACGCGTGTAAACACCGGTGTGACCGGTGTTGCCAGATAGAGTACCACCCGCCCAAAGCACTCTCTATCCGCAAAAGTCAGAAGGAAAATCGCGGTGAACCACCCAATCTGGCAACACACGATTCAGTGCAGTGATGCGGAAATATAACGCGCGCATGAAGTAAATGGCTGTACGTCGTGTGTTTACAAACTACGGTAAATATGTCGGGCAAAAAAAGAAAGTGGTTGGACATGGATTCACTTGTGTCACGGAACGGGATGGGAGTCAGCGTCCTATCTGCATGATATGCAACACGAAGTTGAGCAACTAGTCTGGCGCCGGCAAAACTGAAGGAACACTTCATGAAGATGCACAGACGGAGAATACAGTACAAGAACACAACGCCTGCTGAATTCAAGGTGAACGAGCCAGATATGATGTTGTTTCTATGCTAATTTTAGCTTTTTAAGCTAATTCCACATTTAATGCTCTTATTAAAAAAAATGTCATCCTAATTCAGCAAAAATGTGCTCTCTCAACTTCATTCTGGTGATGCTTCTTTCTGCTATTTTAGCTACTTTTCAGCTGAATCTTTTTTCTAATTTTAGATTTTCTTCAGATAATTTCCACATTTTTGTGCTCATTTCTGCTTCTTTCAGCCTAATTGGGCAAATATATTCTTTTTGCTTTCTTTTGCTAATTTAAAAGCTTATTCTACCTTTTCAGCAACATGTTTTAGTACTCTTTTTCTGGTTTAAGGTCAATTAAAAATTTTGTGGTAATTTCTGACACTTTCAACCTAATAATTACCTTTTTTTGTTCATTTCAAGGTGCAACGAGCCAGATATGATGAAAGGGCCACTCTGCCTGCTCTTGGATTTGTACCTGTTAGCAAACCGATCCTCGCAGCATCGTACGAAGTTGCTTATTTGATCGCAAAGCAGGGTAAGCCACACTCCATTGGTGAATCTCTCATAAAACCAGCTGCATTAAAGATGGCAAATCTGCTACTCGGAACAGCAGCTGAAGATAAATTATCCCAAATTCCTCTTTGATGATTAAAAATTGTACAAAAATATTTTTGGGGGATGAAACTCTTATTGGGCCAGAATAAAGTTGTTGTGAGTTCATGCACTGTGTTGCTTTTGTTCTTTGAGCAAGGTGATGTTGTAGAATTTGGAAAAAAAAAAATCATATTTTATATATTAAAAAAGAGGGGTTCGGTGAGTGGCCATATGAAACTTGAGGGTTCGGTAGCTCAAAAAAGGTTAAGAACCACTGTTCTAAGGTCTAAGGAGATTCAATCAGTAAAATGAAGACATCAGTTGGGTTTGTAATACATGTTAAAACAGAATAAAAGCCTTTTTGCGGCATAAAACCGATCTTTGAAGTTTTCTTGAACTAATGTTAAAATCTCGTCTCGTTCTCGCAAGATCTGTGATTTTCTCGTCTCGTCTCGTCTCGTGAGTTTTGTGTATCGTTACACCCCTAGTAGGCAGTGGTCAGGAAGTGCTGAATGTGTCAGCTCACAGAGGAGGTTCTCTTGTTGGGCCAGAGTTTGGTCCAACTTTTGGGTCTCTTCTGTCTCACCTGTAGTTGAAGGTTCACTTACCGGGCTCTCGTCCTCGGATGAGCAGTCCCTTGTGTCCTCTGCGGTACCTGCGGTTAGGCAGTCTGTATCGCAACTAGGAAGCACTTTTATTGGCAGGGGTTTTCTCACTGTGCTCCACATTTTCTGTTGACCATAATCTATAATCGCGCCGAAGCGGTTTATAAAATCTTGGCCAACCAGAAATGGGAAAGAGTCAAGTTTAGACACGTACACCGGGTGGCGTAGTGTCATTTCGCCAATCTGCATGTGAACCATAGCCATAGCTGTTAGGGTTGTTCTCGTCTCTGCGAGACCCTGTAGCTCAATAGCACATTTCTCAAAGGGTATTTGCCTGTCAACACCGTTAGCGGCGGTCCTCAGCTCCTCGAACAGCTTGGCCGACATAATGGTTATATCAGCACTACCATCCAGGAGGGCTTCACGCTCAAGGACACCTTCCAGTGTGATAGGCAGGTAAGCTTTCTTAGCCACCCCCCTTTGTATAAAGTTACACAGAAACCTCACAGGTCTTGGCCCACGTTTCTGTTCACGTGTGACTCTGTCTGTGTAATCTTGTTTACTGTCAGCATCTTGTTGGCTGTCAGCATCATGACCTTCAGGATGTTGTTGTGTGTCAGCAATTGGTTTGCTGTCAACATCCATGGCAATGTTGGTAGTAGTGTGCGCTGAGTTATTTGTGTGCTCTGAGTCTTTGTGAAAGACAGTGCTACACATCGCTCCAGGTTGGTCAATGTTGATAGTGTCATTATCAATGATAACGCCACTCATTGTATCAGGTTGGTCAAGCACAGTAACATTCAAATCTACTGACAAACTACTTACTTCCTCTGTCTCTTCCGAGCATAGAGGTGTTGGGCCATTATTCCTGGACATTCGTGACTCTTTGCCTGTCTTGAACTGTTCTGTTCGAGGCGCGGGAGGTGCAGTTCCAAGGCTCGGGAGTTTCTGTTGGGACCACGCATAGTTACATGAGTATAGGTCCTCATACTTCAATTTCTTTTGAAGCCCACCCACCGATGGACCTTGGTTTTCATCCACCTGGTTCAATCTGAACCGTTGTGGGTCTCTTAGAGAGTGAACACCTACCTTTTGTGGTTTGTTGCTTGTCTCAGACTTTTCAATCTGAGGTGCTTTAGGGGCGGGGCTCCCTTTAAACCATTTTGAGTCACTGTTCCAGCTGGTACCAACATTTCGTTGTATGTCAGTCTGAAAATCTTGTTCATTCTTGCTAGTATTATCCAACTCTTTTAACAACCGACGTAAGTACTCTACCTCTTCTGAGGTCAGAGGACCATTGAGACGACGGTGTTTGTTCTCGCTTTCTATAGGAGAGAGAACCTCTCCTATTTTTAGCGACTGGGATACGACCTTTTGACCTGGGCACACCTCAGAGGGTGTTTTGTTTTGCATGTGAGCCTCAACAGCAGTTACAGCGCACTGTTTCATCACTGATTGTTTAAACTGATGTTGTAGCTCAAGGCCTTTTTTGAGAAGTTTTTCTCTTTGTCGTTTGCTCTTCTGCCTTATCAATTCAATCTTTGCTTTGAGCAGCTGGTTATTTGTGTGCTCGGAGTTATCAAAGACAATGTCATGCATTGTACCAGTTCGGTCATCCTCTGTATCATTCAAGTTTTCAAACAACCAACTTTTGTCCACTATCTCCTCAGAGCTTAGTGGTGTGTTGCCTTTTTTCTGGAACTTCTGTGATTTTTTGCCGGTCTCGGACTGTTCCGTTCGAGGGGCAGGAGGAGCTTGTCCTTGAGCTGGGGGTTCCTGTTCGGACCCCCTTTTGAGATATGGTTTACTTTTGTGACCATCTTTCTTATCTCTAGGACGTGCGCCCCCCCTTTGAAATCGTTTTCCGTACTCTGGGTCTTGTCTGAGCCACTGCGGTTCATAGTCCCAGCGGGCATCAACATGACGTGGTTTGTTAGTTTGAAAAACATGTTTCTTCTCGCCTTTTTTAGGAGAGGGAGTTGATGAACTTGTCCCTTCCAGCTCCAGCGAGTGGGATTTGACCGCTTCACCTGGGGACACCTGTAAGGGTGTTTTGGTTTGCATGTTAGCTTCAAAAACA
Source organism: Garcialebias charrua (assembly GCA_038048925.1). NCBI lineage: Eukaryota > Metazoa > Chordata > Actinopteri > Cyprinodontiformes > Rivulidae > Garcialebias > Garcialebias charrua. The sequence continues at coordinate 31,989 of JBBPBX010033599.1, forward strand.
TTTATAGCACACTGTTTTATTTCTTCCATGGTTTGCTTTTTAAACAAACCCATGGTGCACAGCTCAGATCTTATCTCAGGGAGGAGATTTTTGCTGAAAGCAACCCTGAAAAGTACCTGTTCTTCCAGGCCCGGTTCCTTTATGTCACTCTGGTACGCCTGGAGAATCCTGTCAAAATACATCAAAGGATGTTCACCTTTTTTCTGCAAGACATTAAGAGCAGCTGAGTAGTCACCATGCTTTGAGACAGATTCTCTCTCTGTGCGAGGTGCAGGAGGAGGAGCAGGTCTTTGGCTTGGGGGTTCCAGTTGGAACCCTTTGTTGTATGAGACAACAAGATGCTCATACTTCCTAAACCTTGGACGCGCAACTCTTTGAACTTCCATCTTTGTATTGATTCTTTTTTTGAAAAAATCAAGTAAGATGGTCCTTATTTTAATGTGTGCAGATAAATCTTTACCTTCATCTAGCTGTGAGTCAATCAAACTAACCAGCTTTCTGGTTTAAGTGTTTCACTGTGTAATAAGTATTTCTATTCATAGGTACCTTCTCTCAGGTTTTACCCTTAAATGAATTGTAAAAGTTAAATGCCTTCTTGCAGTGTTAACTTTAAATATAACTTATTTTTTAACAACAGTTACTAACTAACCCAAGCATGATTTCCATTTTACTTACTCAAACGCTTTTCAAAAGATTTGAAATAAATGCAATATTCACACTAAAATGTTCCCAGAATGCTGCTCCATCATGCCTTAAAAAGATGTATTGCAGTTTGGCTAAACTGTTTAGCTGTATTTTGACAGTTATCAGGAGTGAAAAAGGATTTCCTTGTTATTTTAGATATTTTTTATTTAAAATAAACTGGAGTGCACAGAATAACTTTAAAAGATGTTGTTTTAAATTAAATGCAGAGTTTTTTGCATCTATTCTGTGTAAATGTTTCCTGTTCTTTCTTTTAAACCAGCAGATTGCATGTTTTCAAAGCTTAAATTTACCACAATGTGACTGTAATTACTCTTCCTGGCCGCTGTAGAGGCGCTGTTGGCCCCAAGGCCGCGTTGACTACTTTAGCATTTAGCCGTAGCTTCAAACTAAAATCGGTTAAACGTCAACTTTTGGGATGAGTTTTAGCCTGGATGTGACAAATAGCTTAAACAAACGTTCATTTAAGAAAC